>MJUU01027237.1:0-22853 GCA_002080025.1 Modiolus philippinarum
CATCGGCCTTATTTGTCTATCAAACTATATTTAAAGGAATTATTGAATGACAATGAACGTAAACAAGTTAACTACATAACATTAATCATTAACTACTCCTTCTAGATATCCAGATGGTGTCATATATAGTTACATCAATAATCCTATCATATACTGAAGGATACAGCCGCCTTCATTTCCTCTAGAGAAAGTCGTTCTGTTTTATTACATAATTGTCCGCCCGAATATTCTAGATTAATTGGTTATTCGGTTTTTTAGTTTCGCACTTTTATTGCACAATTCTGATTATTGAAAGAAAAATTAGTTCTCATTCCTCGTCGGACGTCTAGGTGTAACAAAAAACGTGACAAAAAAGGGTTTATGAACGGAAAAGGGACTTTTTAACTGCTCAAAACTAAAATCATATAGAAACATATAGGTCATTACTCTATTGTTTTAGTTCTTTGCGAAATAATTACTGTAAAATCAAACAGGGACGGGGAAAAGGGGTCATTCATTTGAATATATTACCCCCAGAAATTTACTCCAAATCATATTTTACTTGACATATACAACAGTGATACTGAAAACAGGTAAAAGCCATTTCTCTAGTTACCTCAGTCGTACAGGATTTGGGCAAGACTGACACTATTCTCCTTCTTGTTACACAATGGTACCAGCTATACATCATCACAAGTAATCCTGTTGTTCATCCTATTCGTCTCAATTTCTCATGGGAAAGTCGGATTGTAACATTACATAACTTCTCGATATTAAAGAATTTTCTGTCATTCATCTTCATAACCGTGTGATGTAAGAAGCTTCCCCATTGACTTCAAGGAGCATCCACGTAGTTCATAGTTTTTAGTAGAGCAGTCTTGACCTTGAAATAGGGTTTTATTTGGAAACTTTATACATTTATAAATTAAATCCAATGAATATGTCAACAGTATATTTGATGTAAATGCTAATATTGCGCCCTTCTTTCGCTTTTTGAACAAACATATGCTCTTAATCTAATAGAGCACACCAGTATTGTAAAACATCAATTCTTTTACACGTTTAGGAATTCCAAACGTTTGGATTTGATCAGCAATGATGAGACATAAGTTATCGAAATGCGCTTATGCAGAAAATAAATTGAACAGTGAATTACGGTATTTTGCTATCATCAAGAATGTACACCTTGCATATTTCATTTACTAATATTTTGTTAAAAATATTTTTTCACAAATATTGATTGATTGATTAGTTAGAGTTTAACGTCCAATGAGCAATATTTCAGCTATATCAGGACGAGAACAAGTTAATCAATTCGAAAAATTGAAAGTATAAGAAGAAAGAAATAAAGGTGGAAGGGACAATCTGGGCAACGACTTTTGACTGCCACTGGAAAATTGGAGAAATGGGTAGGGGCAGGAAATTTAGCCTTCCATACGACACCCAGTGCGTCTGCTCTCTTTAGAGAAATTTTCACAAATAAATGCCGTATCAAATAATTGGAATAGAAATTTTGTAACTAACTTGGAGGACATGGAACTGAAATCAACAGTGGAAATCAACCACGCCGTTACCTAGCAACCAGTGTTCCTTGTGTTATGAAATCTTACCTGTGTAATACATCATAATACTCAGTTTAATAGCAAAACTTTCAAATGTTGTCGTTATCAAATTTAATTTGTTTGTTTCAACTTCAACTTAATGAAACAGTCATGCAATATTTCTGAATCTATAAAAAAGAACCAGCCCAGGCCTGTATTCCCAAGTAGTCGTATTTGATATTTTCATAAAAGATTATTTATGTCATTACTTATTAACAACCTTTATTAACCAGCTAAATACAATATGATAGAAAATGCCTATTTATTATCAGGGAGAAATTTTCACAGCCGGTTATTACGAGATCCAAAGCAGGGCCATTACAGCCAGAAAACAGGGCATTATTACAGGGCCATTATTGATCACGTGACACAGAAGTTTATTATGAGATTAAAAGAAACTGCTCTCAGTTCACACCACTATTTACTTTTATCAATGTTTTATGTTCATGAAATAGACCATATTTCTTTTTGTATTTCAGCAGTAAACCCTTATGCAGTTGTATGGAGAATATTTTTTTTTCAAATATTTGACCCTACTTGTGACCACTCATTTTAATCATCTCATCTTAAGGAATCCGAAAATACACATCTTTTCTTGATTTTCTAGAAAATTGTTTTTTGTACATTGTGATCAGCGGTAAACCCTAATCCAGCTATATGGAGAATAATTCTTTTGTTTCAAATATTTGACCCTACTTGTGACCACTCATTTTAATCATCTCATCATAAGAGATCCGAAAATATACATCTTTTCTTGATTTTCTGAAGAAAAAAAAATATTTTGTACTTCAGCGGTAAACCATAATCCAGCTGTATGGAGAATATATTTTTTATTTCAAATATTTGACCCTACTTGTGATCACTCATTTTAATCATCTCATCATAAGGGATCCGAAAATATACATCTTTTCTTGATTTTTTCAAAAAAGTTTTTTTTTTGTCCATTGGAGTAAATCTTAATCCAGCTGTATGGAGAAACTTTTTGTTTCAAATGTTTGACCCTACTTGTGACCACTCATTTTAATCATCTCATCATAAGGAATCCGAAAATACACATCTTTTCTTGATTTTCTAGAAAAAATTTTGTACATCAGCGGTAAACCCTAATCCAGCTGTATGGAGAATAATGTTTTTGTTTCAAATATCTAACCCTACTTGTGACCACTCATTTTAATCATCTCATCATAAGGGATCCGAAAATATACATCTTTTCTTGATTTTTTCAAAAAAGTTTTTTTTTGTTTCAAATATTTGACCCTACTTGTGACCACTCATTTTAATCATCTCATCATAAGGAATCCGAAAATACACATCTTTTCTTGATTTTCTAGAAAAAATTTTGTACATCAGCGGTAAACCCTAATCCAGCTGTATGGAGAATAATGTTTTTGTTTCAAATATTTGACTTGTGACCACTCATTTTAATCATCTCATCATAAGGGATCCGAAAATATACATCTTTTCTTAATTTTTTCAAAAAAAGTTTTTTTTTGTTCATTGGAGTAAATCTTAATCCAGCTGTATGGAGAAACTTTTTGTTTCAAATATTTGACCCTACTTGTGACCACTCATTTTAATCATCTCATCATAAGGGATCCGAAAATATACATCTTTTCTTGATTTTTTCAAAAAAGTATTTTTTTGTCCATTGGAGTTAATCTTAATCCAGCTGTATGGAGAAACTTTTTGTTTCAGATATTTGACCCTACTTGTGACCACTCATTTTAATCATCTCATCATAAGGGATCCGAAAATATACATCTTTTCATGATTTTTTCAAAAAAGTGTTTTTTTGTCAATTCGAGTAAATCTTAATCCAGCTGTATGGAGAAATGACCATACTTGTGACATCTCGTTTTACTCATCCCATCACAAGGGATTCGAAAATATACACAAGTCCTTGATTTTTTTAAAATAAAATGTTTTGTACTTAAGCAGGAGCAACTTTTTTGTTTCAGATATGTGATCCCACAAACGACTCTTTTCATGGGAAAAAAATGAATTTTCAGAAAATTATTTTATGAAAGGATATGGAGTAAATGAACATTAGACCATAACACATATGTTAACTCCAACTGCAATAATTTTAATGAGCTGTATGGCCATTTCGGAAATTAATTCCTCATCAGCAGCACTAGAACCCAATCAAAGGAAATCCATAATTTCAAAAAATGTTTAAAATGCATGAAACCAAACTAAATCCGAATAATCAGTAGTCACAAATATAGCTAAGGACTAAACCACGATGGAGGGAGTTAATCCTTAGGTTTTAGAATTTACATAAATTTAGATAATAGTAATTGAACAAAGTGTACACATGAGATATTATCTCATGTACAAGTACACCATATCTAAGAAAAATAAAGAGCATACATCTCCATATACATTTACATTCACTTATCAATCTATTTAAGCCAATTAATCTGGTTAATAAAAGTTTTAAGAAATTGGTATTTCCATAACGGCCCTGTTATGTTTCCTCGGAAGGCTATTATTACAGACCGAGGACACATAACAGGGCCGTTATGGAAATACCAATTTCTTAAAACTTTTATTAACCAGATTAATTGGCTTCATTTTACAGCCTTGAGTACCTTTCGTGTTTGTAAGTTTGTTAGAGGTTTTTTTGTTTTTGTTTTTTAAGCAGCAATATTCAGAGTGAAAATGTTATCAATTAAAGAGAAAAACAATTTCATACACCGTAACATAAATTATCAACATTTTTTTTATATTAATCAAAGAAAAAAAATGTTTACACTAAACTTACTTTACTGTACTTTTTGACTCACCTCCCGAAGTGAAGGGTTTATGTGATGCCACTAGTATGCATCCGCGTCAGTGCCAGCATCAAGTAAGCTAAAATGATTTAAAACCATTCCTGCTTACTGTCATTTCCTTCATCAACCATATCAGTGTACACGGTGTATCTTTTGATAACAACTTCAATGTATTCTTTTTACGCATGAGCTTATAGACATGTCCCTCATCAACCATAATGGTATACTTGATGCATTTTGGGATGGCAGCTGCAATGCAAGCTCCAGATGTTGTCTGTGACCTGCACTTTAGAAGAGATTGGCTAAGCAAAATTGTAAGAGTCCATTCTTTCTTACTAACATAGAATAAAAAGATATCAGGAAACACTTACAATGGCCGAAAAACATAGTCACATGCCACAATGTACCAAGGAACGGCACAAGAAAACCACAATAAAAAACAAAAGACAAACGTAAACAACGATAGGAACTCGGGACAGTCGGACTTGGTACCGGAACTAGCAAAAGCCAACGGTAGGGTTAAACCGGTTTATGGGTACCCAAATCCCTCTTCCTCTGCCCCGTTTCCTTATAGTATAATAAACTTGAACAGGTAGACTACTAACTCCATAACCACATTTTGAAAAGGAAAAGGGGAAAAACGTAATTTTGAAAGTTTGGTCAAGGGGTGCTCGCCGCTAAACTACCGATTTGCTCAAGGAGCCTAGTCTGCTGGTAAAACTGTCAACATGTCCTTTCTCTTTCAACCTTATTGTATGTATGATTTATTTTGGGATTGCGGTTTTTCATGCTTGCTTAGGATGCTGTCTTTTATCTATATTTTACCCTTGAGTGACGTTGTAAGGTAAAATGGTTCCCGCTTACTAACATTTTTCACATCAACCATGATGTCAAACGTAAAGCTTCTGAAGTGATGACTTTAAAATTTTGGTAACGTACCCTTTCTTAAGTAGTCTATTTGTAAGCAACTGAGCTCTATCAAGGAAGTCACTGTATCGACCAAAAACCCTTGAGAAACGAATGAGTTATAAGATGTAAACCCCACATACTGGTGCTTTTGGAATGTTGCTACAAAGAAAAGGGAAGTTGACAATTGGAAAAGTGAATATATTTTGGCAATTACATATATTGGAAAAATTAAGACAATACTGAGCAACAAGGTGAGCTAGCAGGCGGTGGCTGCTTTCAGTGTATACTAGTATTTTATTGTGATATTGGAACAAAAGTGACTTGCAAAATGCTATAGCAACTTATTAGTCCCTCCCGTCATAATCACGGTAACTTCGGTATTTCTTACACAGAAAATAAATACAAAATTTATCGACTTTGCATAAAAAACCCAGTAAATTTCGTTATGAAATCAGACATAGATATGAATATATTCCTAGTTACAAACCCTTACAGATGTTTTAGCCGACTGGGTGAATACAAGATAAGAAATAGGCCTTTTGAGTGTTCAATCAGGAATTCTTAGTAGATAAACGCATCATTTATAAACAAAAACATTTATCTATGGAAAGACCTTAATATAGTTTCATTAATGTCACCTAAAACATCACTACAACTAACAAGAATATTAAAAATATTTTCAAACGCATAAATGTAAAAATGGCATAAAGGACTTTATAAAAATATATGTAATTATTCTTTTATATAGATTACCACATTTTTAAATAAGCTTAAAAAGATCTGCAGTTCTAAGTGTACTGTACTGTATTTCTGCTGCGTCACTGAATCACTATAAAAAAAACAATTTAATGCAGTTTTCCTTCTTTCTCCTCTTTCAGATTTTTTTTTTCCTGAATTTTTACTGTCAGCTTTTATATACATCTATTGGTTTATAGTCTTCCAAATGTTTTGATTTTACCTGCTATTCAGAGACATAAAATGTGGAAAGGGCGAGCTGCAGAAACTAACTTTACAGTGACTCCGGTATTATAAGTAAATATACATCCGCCCTCTTAAAAAGCAGGATATATAGTGTTCGTTGTGTCCGTTCGTCTACTCATCTAGTCTTTGTATCCGCAACTTCTCTCAGACTACTAAATGAATTTTTATGAAAGCTTCAGTCAATCTCTATAAAATGATAGAATAGTGCAGCTCCTTAGATTTTTAAGGGTTTCAGAAAGCCAATCATGGGCCTTTTTATCGTCATAGCAAGTTTCCGGTACGCCATCCGCATTTTCTCATAAACCAATGAATGCAAATAGTTGAAATTTTCAATAATACCATAGTGTACTTCCAATGTTGTATTTTGATGTGCCAGTTTATTGGTTTACAGACTAATGTGGACTTGTACATTCATTGCCATAGACGGTGTTGGTATGTCATCACAAACTACTCCGAATTGTATTTAATGGAACTTTAAGATAATCTTTGCACCTCCTATTTAAGTTTTTTTCATTTGACCAATTTTTGGGGTTCCCTAATCCAAAACATGGACCAAGTCATTCATGCATCCTATGTTGGGGCGGGATGTCACTTATTGAACGTTGCCCATAGTATTTCTATTTTTTTACTATACATGTTCTTATCAAAATTGTATATAGGTTCGTAGAAAAATAGTATTATTAGAAATATTAGTTTCTACAACGAGAGCTAAGTTGATTATGCAATTTCTAACATAGAGTTAAATAAACTCTGCAAGTGTTTGAAACGAGGCTTGCCTACTTTTTAAACATTTGAAAATTTATTCAACAAGATGGGAGCTATTTCATAATTAGATACCAAGGATTATGTTCCGAATAGATTTGGCGGGAAATATCACGCGAGTTGTTCTCTCTAGAGAGAGGAGAAATATAGTATATCCTACAGGATCGAGTGGATTACGATATTTCTCCAGTTCGAGATAGTTAAATTTGTGATTTTCAACATGCGAGCTTTAGCGAGCATGTTAAAATCAGAAATTTAACTATCGAGAATGGAGAAATATCGTAATCCACGAGCAAACGGAAGGATATATTATTTCTCCAATGACTTTTACTGTGTTTCAGGTGCATATTCAATGGTTCAGCGCGGTTGTCAACGTTTTCCGCACTATCGGAAAGCCTAGTAACGATGAAGTCACAATAGACTTTATGAATGAAATGAAACGTTGCGGGAAACATCACGCAGAAATTTAACCAACGTGTGGATTAAAAGTAATACGTATTTTAACCAACTGGGTTAACACGCTAAGAATTGGAGAAATGTTTTTATCAAATCGGTCAGGCGTTGGTTTAATTTGCTATAAAGTAGAGAAGGCAATGTAAACGTCTCTAACAATATAAATGAGTTTGAATAACCAAAGTTCGGGGTTACATATAACAAACATGGACTCTCAGACGCTATGCCGATCGCAACTCCTTGCTTGTTATTTTCCATTAATAGGTATAATATCGAAAGGGATTATCTGCTTTACTTATTCTTTGCAGTTTAATTTCAACTATGGTTCAATTATAATTCAATATCAGCAAATCTTGCTACGCCAACAATGTTCTTGTAGAAGCGAAGATTTGCAACGAACTACGCTTGATAAATGATTATGACTTTTACCAAAATGCTGCCTAAATCACCGCAACTCCGTCCTGTTTTGCTTTGCACATTTTTGTAGCACTCTGTCACAATCATGAAAGTTGAATTTAAAATAATTGTTATATCAATAAGTCGGATTAGATTCAAGACATTTATTTGCAAAAGACACAACATTTACAGATAAGTGAAGTGGGTATTGACAGTTCATTGGACAATCCTACAAACTCTCTAAAATAACAAGGAAGGAATCCAATATCAAAACAGTAATTTCTCCTTTTGATATCAATGTAACTGAGAAAAACAACAACCTGCTTTGTATCTACCGGGTATCTAAGCTACATACGCGCCCTTTTAAACAGAGATACATTCCTAGGTCTGCCAAATGCACAGTTTAGCCCCTTTTTAAGCTCCTTGAGCTAGCTGGCAGATTAGCAGCGAGCACTCCTTGACTCATCTTTTCAAATTACCTTTTGTATCATTCTTTTGTTTTTCAAGATAGTGGTTTTTTACATTGTAGTTAGTAGTCTACCTGTGTTGGGATTTATTTGTATGTTTTTATACTAATTTAATCAGTATATGTAGTGAACCGAATAAAGAAAGGCGAGGTTTTTTTGGTACCACTGAACTAGTTTTACCTTATCGCATGCTTTTGCAAGTCCGACTAACCCAACTTATTTGTTTTTGCCTTTCATTTGTGTTTCTCTTGTGACGTCCCCTTGTGGCTCGTGGTATGTCATTGTAATTTTCAGCCATTGTAGGTTCTTCCCGATATTTGTTTATATTTATTTCCACTAAAAAGAACTTTCACCTCATTATTTTACCTTGCTGTGTGACGGATGCAATGAGTGGAGCAGATCCTTCATTTGCGCCTAATCATATCTCCATTTTTAGCTCACCTGGCCTTCACTATGCGTCCGTCGTCCGTCGTCTGTCTTCTGTCTGTCCGTCAACAATTTCAAAAATCTTCTCCTCTGAAACCGCTAAGCCAAATGTAACCAAACTTGACTTGGATCATCACCAGGGTATGGCTTCTCAAAATTGTGTTCGATTAGTCGGCTTGTCAAACAACATGGCCGCCATTGCTAAAAATAGAACATAGGGGTAAATTGCAGTTTTTGGCTAATAACTCGAAAACCGTTACAGATATCAAAAATCTGACATGAGATAAAAATGATCTATCCACTGTGCAATTTTGAAGAAAATCTGAAACCCATCTCGGAGTTATGGCCCTTTTTCCGTTAGATTTTCAAAATTTTTGCATTTTTTATTTTTTATTTCAAAAAGTGTAACCGATAGAGGTCAAATGTAAATTGCAAAAATGTTCAGCATATCAAGATCTACCCACCCTGAAATTTCGAAGAAAATCCATAAACCCTTGTAGGAGTTATTGCCCTTTTTTCACCGAATTTTTAAAATTTTGGGTTTTTTTTCATCTTTTTTTTTCCAAAACTATAGAAGATGAAGGTTAAGTGTAAATTGATGATATGTTTCCCATGCTGTGGCGCCTTCAAAACTGATGTTGAAAATTGTTCATTGATCGCCATTTTCAAAATGGCCGCCAAAAAAGGCGGGAAAATTCAACATTGTCCGATTTCAATGAAATTTGGTTTCCAAATAGATATTGATGTTGCGACTTCAAAACCAGTGTTGAAAATTGTTTGTTGACCGCCATTTTCAAAATGGCCGCAAAAAGGGCGGGAAAATTCAACATTGTCTGATTTCAATGAAATTTGGTTTCAAAATAGATATTGATGTTGCGACTTCAAAATCGGTGTTGGAAATGGTTTGTTGACCGCCATTTTCAAAATGGCTGCCAAAAAGGCGGAATAATTCAACATTGTCCGATTTCAATGAAATTTGGTTTCCAAATTGGTCTTGTTGTCGTAACTTCAAAACTGATGTTAAAAATTGTTCGTTGACCGCCATTTCTAAAAATGGCCTCCAAAAAGGCGGGAAAATTCAACATTGTCCGATTTCAATGAAATTTGATTTCCAAGTAGATATTGATGTTGCGACTTCAAAAACGATGTTGAAAATTGTTTGTTGGCTGCCATTTACAAAATGACATCTCGACTTCAAAACTGGTGTCAAAAGTGGTCCTTAGCAAGAACGTTTTTTGTCAAACAAGCCTAACAAAGACATATAGTAAAACATGATCAGACTTTAAAAACAGTTCAAGATATTGGAGGTGTCTGAGCTACGAAAGTTTGAGAAACTGAAGATCAACTGAATAACTTACAATGTTACCTTGATTGTGGCAACTGAAAACCAGGTGAGCGATACAGGCTCCTGGGAGCCTCTGGTTTGTAGGATTTCAGACTACTATCCCTTTAGTTTTGTTGCTTTCTTGTTAATTTCTATTTATTTGTTTTATCTATGCCATGTTGTCTTTATTTGCGTTGAATTTGGATTTTTGATTTCAGATTTCCCCTTAATATCTTTTTTGTTTGGTATTCGTTTGCCGATGTAGCTGTATCATCATTTATACAACTTTTTAACAGCAAGAAATCTTCTAGCGAAAGAAAACATTGAAACAACATTTGATGGATCACTTGCAGTCTCTGTGTCCGAAACTGATCCAACCACAATGATCGAATCAAATGCACACCAAGAATTGAACACGTTGGCAAGACAAGGAATGACTGATACATACTAAAGCTAAAAGGATACTTTTAATTAATAAGAACCAACACTAATAGTTAACTTACACGTGACTATGTCATTTGTCAGGATAGGCTATCTATTTTGACGCTTCTACATTATTGCAATTTAAAAGCATGGATTAATATTGTAGTTTTTTTAATCATCAAACGCAATTCGGTCATTTCTGGAAGCAATTATAATCCTTTCAGCGACAACAGTCCCTAAAAGTAAGGTTAGCGTAGGCATTTCAAGTATATATTACTTTGACACCTAATAATTTTAGTATCAAGACGATTGTGGTTAATTTCATAATCTTGAAGCTACTATAAATGGATCACGATCTAGCTTCAGCGCTGTCATTTTTGTTCTTTCGTACCCACGTATACCGGAAAAAACGTAATCGATCATCTAACTTCATTTCACAGCCTTTTGGTGTCTTATCACGTATTTGTAAGTTTGTTACAGTGAGGTTTTTTCTTCAGTTTTAACTAGGGATGGCAACGAGTAACCGGTTACTCGGTTAATCGGTCGAATAAGGTGTAACCGGTTAGCAAAATCGGTATTCGAGTACTCGGCGTCAAAATTTATTTCAGTTGTATACTGAATTTGAAATGTGTACAATCAGACATCGGTATTTTTTTAATTTATATGACTAAATACCGAAATTACTGTGAATTCAAATTCTGCATATGCGCATTTCGACAACTTATGTCTCTTCAGTGCAGATAAAAACTAAACGTTTGGAAGACCATAAACTCAAAGATGTTAAAAACTGATAGAGAACAAATAACCAATATGATCTAAATGTAAAGCCAAAATCAGCTAAGGACAGAGCTTTGCATGAGAGAGATACTCCTTAGTTTTCAACAAAATTTACAAAAATTTAGATATTGTAAGGTTCCAAATAGAGTCAGCACCCGGTAATTCATTGGATACATATCAAAGACCAATTATTTGACAAGTTGTTTATATAACGGATCATTTAATAATTAATTTTAAATTTTCATTCCGACCATAGTGTCTTCAACTGAAGTCAAATAAGCTAATTAATTTGCTGATTATTTACCTATAGAAATTATAGAGTTTACATTTAACAAAATGTTTAATTATAATGTACTGAAAAACAGTTATAACAGAATATATGCTAGAATTTATAAAATTTATGAAAATGTATTACGTATAATTATACAAACAATAATAAAGTCCTGTGGGATGAGCACTGGGATTTAGCTCTTTTTTGGAGACTGGACATGCCTTTACAAAAAATGAAGTAAACTATAAGTTACATCAAGAAAATTTGTAATTCCACTATATCACCCAATTTGTACAGTTTGAATAAGGAAAGAAAAAAACATCTATATGGATTAGAATGGTAAAATAATATAAACCAAGAAAAAAGTAGAATATTACAGGAGTATTTTCCTGAGATGACGATTGGAAAGTATCTTATTGCTAGCTTATATAATTTTTTCATGTTTCCATATCTCGATGTACATCACCAATTACATGTAAATTATTTATTCATATTATCTGGAAAACATTCAATATTTCATCAAACACCGGTTAACCGATTAATCGGTCGAAAGGTTTTCCGAATAACCGGTTACAGTTTATCTGTGAAATTGCCATCCCTAGTTTTAACAATAAAGCAACAGTCAAATTGAAACAAGTCATCATGCATTTATGACTTTTAACATGACTTTTATATAGAAAAACATTTTCATTTACTTAATATATCAGCTTTCTCCTATGATAGTAGTCAGAACACTTTATTCATACTAAAACTAATAATCAAGGCATGCCATACCTATATTTTGTACCAGAATTTCAGAAAAATCCATACAAGGAAAGATACATCACAGGATCTTCATCTTGCTCAACTACTGAATTGCCAATTGAAATAAATAAGATTTTGTCTGCAGTCAAAGACAGGCACGAGGTGACATAAATCACATGTCGATACTTAAAAATTCAACGGATTTCTAGGAAAATCTTAAATCCTGTATATTTTCTTATATACATTCTCTCAAATTAGTTGATTTACCACGCTTACTTGTGATTAACTGAAATCACGAATCAAAGGTATAATTAAAAAGCCTTTGTCGATTAAAACAAATGTTGTGTTATGTTGTAAAATCCACGGTAAAAACAGGTGTTCAGTATGCTTGATTTTCTGATTGATAATATATGCAACATTTGAGAAAGAGAATGCTTGGATACAAATAGGCAATATTTGTATTCCTCTACCTGTAGACTTGTTTTTTTATTCCTACGAGAATGAGTTTCTTCAGGGACTCGTAAACGATCATAAAACAAAAGATGCTGGATCCTTCAGTCTCATTTAAAGAGACATTGATGATGTCCTTTCCGTTTATAACGCATCTTTTGCTAAATTGATCTCATCAATGTATCCTCCAGAACTAGAGATCAAGGCAATGATAGAAACAAATATATCTAATGTTTTTGAATTGTATCTCGAATTCGACGAAATGGATATCTCAGTACTCAAATTTACGACAAAAAGGGACGATTTTAATTTCAAAATTATCAATTCTCCTAACATGGACAGTAATATTCCAGCTTTTCCTGCTTACGGCGTGTATGTTTCACAGTTGATTCGTTACGCGAGAGCTACCACAAATTATACAGACTTTCTCATTAGACATAGTTATCTCCATGACCGCCTTATTTATCAAGGCTTCAAAAAATTCCGTCCCATACGATCATTAAATAGTTCTTCAATAGATATCAGTCCCTTGTGGATAAATTTGAAGATTCGGCCCGAGCTCATGATTCAAGATTCTTTTTTTACTTAATACCAGGATGATCATTTCTTTTAACTGTCAACGACCTTTAAATAGCAATTCCTGTTGAGTTGCTACCGGACACAACCACAATGGCTGGGAAGGTTTGATGCGCCATGTAACTGGTGTAACCAACCATTTTTTAGCTCACCTGACAAAAGGTCAGTGAGAGGTATTGCCATCACTTGGCGTCCGTCGTCCGTCCGTTAAACTTTCACATTTTCATCTTCTCCTCAGAAACCACTGAAGCAAATTCAACCAAACTTTACAGGAATGACGTTTGGAAGGTCCTTAACAAAGATTGCTCATTTCGTTCCGATCCGATAAAAAAACATGGATGCCAGCGCGGAACTTAGGAGACATTGGACACTACACTATTGGAAAAATCACATCTTCATCTCCTGCTCTGAAACGGCCGAAACAAATTCAACCAAACTTTACAGGAATGATGTACTAAAGGTCTTTAACAATGATTGCTCATTTCGTTCCGATCCGACAAAAATCATGGACGACAGCACCAAACATGGTTTAACATTGGACTCTATGGGAAAATCACATTTTCATGTTCTCCTCTGAAACAACTGAAGCAAATTCAACCAAACTTTACAGGAAAGATATGGAAGGTCCTTTTCAAAGATTGCTCATTTTGTTCCGATCCGATAAAAAACATGGCCACCAGCTCCGATCTTAGGTTTAACATTGGACCCTATGAGAAAAATCACATTTTCATCTTCTACACTGAAACGGCTGAGGCAAATTCAATCAATCTTTACAAGAATGGTGTACTAAAGGTCCTTAACAATGATTGCTCATTTCGTTCAGATCCGACAAAAAAAATGGCCGCCAGCACGGAACATGCTTCAACATTGGACCCTATGGGAAAATCACATTTTCATCTTCTCCTCTGAAACAACAGAAGCAATTTCAACCAAACTTTACAGGAAAGATGCATGGAAGGTCTTTTACAAAGTTTGCTCAATTTGTTCCGATCCGATAAAAAACATGTCCACCAGTGCCGAACTTAGGTTTAACATTTGTTCCGATCCGATAAAAAACATGGCCACCAGCTCCGATCTTAGGTTTAACATTGGACCCTATGAGAAAAATCACATTTTCATCCTCTGCTCTGGAACGGCTGAAGCAAATTCAACCAATCTTTACAGGAATGATGTACTAAATATGGTCCTTTTCAAAGATTGCTCATTTCCTTCAGATCCGACAAAAACATGGCCGCCTGCATGGAACATGGTTTACCATTGGACCCTTTGGGAAAATCAAATTTTCATCTTTTCCTCTGAAACAACTGAAGCAAATTAAACCAAGACTTTACAGGAATGATTTAATGAAGGTCCTTTACAAACATTGCTCATTTCCTTTTGATCCAATAAAAAACATGGCTACCAGCGCGGTACTTAGGTTTAACATTGGGCCATATGGGAAAATTCACATTTTCATCTTCTGCTCTGAAACGGCTGATGCAAATTCAACCCAACTTTACAGGAATGATGTACTGAAGGTCATTTACAAAGATTGCTCATTTTGTTCCCATCTGATAAAAAAAAATGGCTGCTAGTATAGAACATAGTTTACCATTGGACCCTTTGAGAAAATAATATTTTCATGTTTTCCTCTGAAACCACTGAAGCAAATTAAAAAAAAAACTTAACAAGGTCCTTAACAAAGATTACCAATTTGGTTTAGATCCGATTAAAAAACATGGCTGCCAGCGCAGACCATAGTTTAACACTGGACCCTTTTTCATGTTTCCCCTGAAAGGACGGAAGAAATTCAACCAAACTTTTCAGGAATGATGTACTTAAGGTCATTTACAAAGATTGCCAATTTTGTTTCAATTCGACAAAAAACATGGCCGCCAGTGCAGAACTTAGGTTTATCATTGGACCCTAAGGGTCACATTTAATCTCCTCTGAAAATGCTGAAGCAAATTCAACCACACTTTACAGGAATGATGTATGGAGGGTCCTTAAAAAAATTGCTCATTTAGTTACAATCGGATGGAAAACATGGCTGCCAGCAGGAAACGTAGCTTAACATTGGACTCTATGGGAAATCACATTTTCATCTTCTCCTCTGAAACCAGTGAAGCAAATTCAACCAAACTGTACAGGAATGATGTACTAAAGGTACTTTTCAAAAATTGCTCATTTTATTTCTATCTGACATGGCCTCCATTGCAGAACATAGTTTAGCATTGTAGCCCAGTATGTGAAAACCATACTTTTCATTATCTTCCCTGAAACTATTCAAGCAAGTTTAACTAAACTGTATTGGAATGATGTATTGAAGGTCCTTTGCAAAGATTACTCATTCAATAGGATCAGACAAAAAAACACTGGCGCCAATGGAGAACACAGCTAAACATTAGACCCATCTTTTTTTTATCATGCATGGTATATAGAAGCATTTTGTCAGGTGAGCGTTACAGGCTCAGTCTCTGAGCCTCTAGTTTTGAAATACCTATACCAAGTCAGGACCATTGCGGTCGACACTTTTTCTGATGGATTCCACTGCTTGGAGGCTTTTTCTCTTGACTATTCTGTTCGGTAAATTTATTACTCCCATGGCATTTGCTAAGCTTTAAATGGGGTTAATAACAAAAAAGTTATGAGTTAGTATTGCCGTTTGTGGTTTGGTTATGATCTATTATTATATGATTGTATTTTTTCTGTATTCTTATTGGCTGAAATCAGCTTGAGAAGTAATGAGAACCTCAAATGTGCTATAAATAGCTACAGGTAATATGGACTGTGATGTCAACCTGGTTTGGCTAAAAATAGAAATAAAAATTCCAGTTTCCCATAGTTAATCTAATTTTAGAAATAACTGTTTTATTGGATGCATTTTTCAATTTTATTGTTAAAACTTTCATGCTTTTAAATTAAAGGCATACATTTCTTATTTATTAACAAAAAATGAATTACAAAAAAAACCAAATAAATAAATAATTAATGACACCCCTTTCTGTTTACAACAGTCATAAATATGTTGTTTCCCAGATTATATTTTTCCCTGTGTATAATCATATAATAAAACAATTACTGACTTTGAAATAGGTTTCTGCAGGGATTTATCAACCCTCAAAAAGCAATATTCACCTCGCCGTTGGCTCGGTTAATATTACTTTTTTCAGGTTGATAAATCCCAGCAGCAACCTATATCAAAGTCAATAATTGTATAATGTTATACTTAGGTCGGGTATAAAGTTAGCAAAATTAGGACAGGGTCTCTTAATAAGCCGATTGATGATAACAACCATATCCTCATATATACAGGTGTTGAGTTATCTATAATAAATAGACACAACAAACTAGTAACTGGTATTTGCTATTTGGTATTGATGACATTTATTTATTGAAGGGGACAATCATACAGTTTTGTATACAAGAGCTCAAATTTCGAGACACCGTCGTCCCTGAATAATGCAAAAGTTTAATGCATAAGATTTGATATTGCAAGATCATCTTTTATTGTCATTTTTACAATCAACTGTTATTCTGTTTACCGCATTTTCTATCTATACAATGACAGATTTATTCGCGCCGATATGACCCCCGAATCCGAATAACAAAAATAATATCAATTCGGTGAGGACATTTGTGGTTGATAAGCATACAAAAATAACATATTCACGCAAGAATTCACGATTTGGGTTCAGTCAGGTTAAAATGTTATAGAGATTACAGGTGTTACTTCGATCGACAGATTTACAATATTAAGAAATTTGCGATAAAGACCATGCAATTTATAAGTATTAAAAAATCTGCGAAGGAAAATAACTTAGTAGAAAATGAAGGATTAGGAAACCAAGATGAACCACAGACTGAATTGAAATTTCACAAAAATTCTTACCACTAGACGTAAATGTAACTAGAAAAACTGAGCAAAGCTAAGTAATATATACCCCTGCTCCCCTACTTGACTCCAGAAGTAAAAAGATAGCTGGTACAAAATGGCAATATTCACTGAACATTCTGTGAAAGTTACACAAAGTTGTATAGGCGGAGTTTTCGCCACAAAGTGTGTACCCCTATGGCGGCCATGGTCACTATTTAAGACCAGATAAAGCGGTGGTATAGTGATATGGTATGATTTGTTATATTTAGACATATAAATATATGTACTTTCGGAAATAATAACTGCAAAATGAAATGTAATATTACCAAAGTAATCATTATATGTGCTTGCACGAACACACAAAGTGGTAATATGTGGTTGGGAATCTTTGCAAATGTATTCTTGACTTACATGACCCCACCTTTCGACGAGATTATGGATATAAACAAATTCTATCCTATATTCCTTTGTAAACTTACTGCCTCTGTCCATTTCTTAAAACGCTAAATGTCTCTTTCTCTTTCAACTGTTCTATGCAAGTCTCCTGTGGTCTCCATCTTTTTATTTTTCTTGCCGTTGTCCATGTCGAGGCTATGTAATTTTGTGCATTTGCACCGAAAGCTGATTACGTCATTTCCTCCTAAATGTTCTGTGTCGGATTGTGTTCCCCTGATTCAGTCGAATGTTATACGGATTTTCCTTACTGGTCTCTTCCTTTGATCGATTCGGACTTTTATTGTCACTTTTATTTGTTGACTGTTCTTAGAATTTAAACGTAGTGCTTTTGGTTGTCTGTATTTATTAATGTAGCATATAGATGTTAAGGCTGTCAACGAGTCATTTTTCCTGTTGGTTTTAGTTACAATGTTTTTAATGAAATGAAAAAAAACTCGTTATACAATATTCTTAGATCTTAAAATCCATCACTTGAGCAGAAATAACTAAATGCCGAAGTTACTGTGAATTTTATTTTCTGCAAATGCGTATTTCGACAACTTATGTCTCTTCAGTGCAGAAAATGAGAATAAGTGATAGATCAATTTGTTGAATACTTTTGTTTTATTTTTGGTCAACAAGACTGATTCAACTGGTCCATAGTTTCAAGAATATGGGACGGTGAAAATTCATAATGACGCCTTATTTCAAAAAGAGTTGTTTAATGTTAACATATTATAATAATTATAAATTTAATGGGGTATAATAAAACTAGAGAATGTGTCAATAAGACACGGTTGCCCCACCAATATATTTATCTCAACAGATTAACCCATGCAAGTCAATCATTTATAAAATTAGTTCCCTGTCACTGAAATATGATGAAATGCAAAATTTAACCAAAGTCATTCAACTATTAAATGTAGGTCATGGACACCTAATTGTTGGTGAAATGGGCAGATTTTCGTTAGATGAATGTTACAGTGAAATATCATGCTGCACTAAATATTAGTTGAGAAGTAGACTTAAACGCAAAACTTAACCAAAGTCACTGAAGAAAATAATGAAGGTCGATGCTGCTTTTGGTAGTACTTATCAAGGAAATTAATTTAATGAAACATCATTGTCCTATAATATGTAGCTGTTTATACGCGGACTTTAAAACAAAATTTACTCAGAGTCACTCAACCATGAAATGAAGGTCAAAGAGTCAAATTACCTAGTGAACTCTGTAGTACTATACAATATCTACCTACTGGTCTACTGTTAATTGTTCTACCTCTTACAGACTGAAAAATGTACGGACATACGGAAGGAAGGACAAGGGTAACACTATATGCCCCTTTCACATTCGTGGGCGGGGCATAAAATACAATGGCATCGTTATTATACTGAGCATAAATACAACTGCAACAGTACATATTGTACGCAATTAATTTGGCCTTTTAATGAAGAACGGAGACCATCTTCATTGATGTCTCGAAGAGTTCATTTCACTTAAAGCGAACAAATTCAACTACTTCACCGTTTACAAACTTACTATAGGTTAGTTAAACTGGTTTTGATTAATTTACTGTTTTTTTTTATGCAACTTCGGTATTTTTTTAATTTTGAACCATTGGTTCGAGGTCCCCGAGGGTATTCACCAGCCCAATAGTCAGACTTGTCTGACATGAAAATTTTACCTTGCGTGTTATAGAAATTTAATGTTTTTTTTAATCAAAATTCTAACCACTTTAAATACTGAGGCTTCATTCCGTGTATTGCACTCGGTAGATGTCCTTGTTACTGGACTTGGTCTCATATTTCGATATTTTTGGAAATGAGTACTTCTTTTTTGACTACATATGGATTATGGCTTTCCATATTATTTGATTTTAAGCTGCTGATGAGAGGTTACTCCTTGAAACATGTGTAGAGCATAACGAAATTTACTGTTTTTTATGCGACTTCGGTATTTTTTGTATTATTTTGTATTTTGAGTCATTGACATTGTTTTGTGACTGATGACTACAAAACAGTAATAGTAGAAGTATTATAGATAACATGGAAGACATTTGCAGGTCATGGTTAACATCGATCAAGTAAAACATAGATTTTTTTTAGAGATTTCTTTAAGTCTTAAAAGGGCACACAACTTTAATTGCCAATGCTGAATCTGATAAAACAATGCAAACAAGATATCTCTTTATGGTTTCACTAAAGTTTTTAATTGTTTGTAATTTTTGCAACAACATGCCAAAAACTAGTCTTCTATTACTAGTTGTGTGACTGCTGCAACAAACCATATTTCTTTTCAACAAGACGATTAGTTCGAAAAAAGAGAGAGCTAATAAAAATTTGAAAACTTTGGAGCAGATCATGCATGGGGATAATAATAAAATTACCAAACAGAGTTGTCAAGAGCCGAAGTCCATGAGACAAAAGGACAAATTGGCAAAATTGTAGACCGCAAGTGTCCTGACTTGGTACAGGCATTTCAAAAGAATTGGTGGGTTTAACTGGTTTTATGGCTAGACGAACCTCCCCTTCCATTGCATTTCAAGATGCTTACGTTTTTGTAAATTTCAAACCGCATTTATCTCATATCTATTTTAGTGACTTTCTCACAATTTCATATATGTTTGGACTAGACATCCAAACTTCTATGGCAATATCATTTACAAAGCGCATAAATTCAAAAATTGACGTTCCAAACTTATTAATCCGCTGAACAAACTTATTCATAAAGGATATAAATACAGCATTGTTGTTAAATCTTTACTTCTGGTTTTTGTTGGCAAAAATATTGATCATCTCCTAAATGCTTTACACCATAACTAAATTTAAAACAATTTTTCATATTGGCAGTATTTGGCATTGCACAATATCATGTTCTTCTTTCATAAATGATGATGTTGTTATACCAAATCTATTTAGAAGTATTTCAATTGAAATTTCATACGTAAGAAGGCTTGATATCATAGTCAACGGAAATTATGTCCTTAGCTAGCTGTTAGTAACTGCGAGCATTTGTCCGGACAGTACCTGTGTGTATTGTCTTCATGTTTTATATACTTCATTGTAAGGGTACTCGTCTTGATAAGTTGGACTTTTTTCTAGTTTGATTTTTACTGTGAGTCATTTTGTGTATCTATTTTTTAGCCATTTACCAAACACAGTGGGAGGGTTTGGATCCAAGAAAACGAGTTTAACCCCACCGCAATTTTTGCGCCTGTCCCAAGTCAGGAATATGTTGGTCATTGGCTTGTCTTTGTCTTCTAATAAACTTTTAGTTTCTTGATATTTGGGTTATTGGATGTGGTTTGTTTCCATTGATTTATTCACTTTTTACTTTTTTAGGGCCATTTAGGGCTTACTATATGGTGTGAGGTTCCTCACTGTGTTGAAGACCATACGGTGACCCCTAGATGTTTTGTTTTGGGTCGTTTTAACCTGGATATGGGATGTTGTCTCCTTGACATTTACCCCATTTCCTTTCTTTTTCATAGAAATGCAAGGTTTAATTTTGTGCAGCATTAATAGTAAAATTTTTAAACTTTTAAATTGTGTTTTTTAAACTTTCAATCACAAATTCAAAACCTATATTCAGAGTGTCAGAAGAAAACAACCTGTGATCACTTTCCTGTGATAAAATAAAAAAAAAAATACATGCAATGTTTAAAAAAGTTGTGACATTTAAGGGGGAAATCGAACATGCATTTCATATAGACTGAATACAGAATACGTGAAAAAAAAAAGAGTTTTGAACGTAAAATCGAGCCATAAATAATAATTTGAAGTAGACTTTATACAGCAAATGATAAGGAATCGTGAATATTTCAATATGCGAAAATAAAATCTAACAATTTTAAAAGAAATGGCGAAAATTGCGGTGAGAAGATAACAGGAAACACCCTATAATAGTCGAAAATCAGTCACATGCCATAATATGCCAGGGAACCGCACAAAATTAACAATAAAAAGACAAACATAGACAACACAGTATAGAAAGTCGGGATAGTCGGACTTGGTACCAGCAATAGCAAGGGCTAGCGGTAGGATAAATCGGTTTATAAGTACCTAAACCTCCTTTCTATTCTCTTTCTCTATAACAACTTTTACTGTATATTGAAAGGTCATCCTTTCTGTGACTACTGTGCACATTGAAACTTAATTCAGACACTGTAATCTCTTGTTAACCTGTGCCAGATATGTCCACACTCCATCCACGAGGAGCTGTTGCAATTTAGGACTATATGGAAAACCAACTTAAAATCTCTGATTTTGCCCTACCTAAAACCTTCATAGATGTTTTGTTAAATAACAATATCGATCGGAACTATTCTTGTCCTTAAAATCTTCAAGTCTGTACCATATCTAAACTGACCACCAGAATTCAACATATTTAACCATTATATCCAATGGGAAATTGGTGCATCGAACTTACTGAATAAATAACTTAGAATCTTAGAATGGTTTACTTTAATTTGATAATTTTGTTCATCATATTAGACACACAGATAGTGTGCATGACAAGTGCCAAATATGGAACAGGACATGCTTCTCCTCCAGAGAACCTGATATCACTCTGGTTTTGAGAAATTACACTGTGAGTGCTTTAGTTTTGGGTGTTATGTTTTAATGTGTGTCTTGTGGGTGTATCGTTATACCCCCGCTTTGTAAAAGCGGAGGGTATATAGTGATGGTGGTGTCCGTCCGTCCGTCATTCCGTCCGTCCGTAACACTTTTACTGTCAAAGTTTTCTCGGCTTCTACAGGTGGGAATGATTTGATATTTAGCATTAGGCTTCCAAATGATGAGTTGTACAGTGTCAGATATTTTCATGTTTGTGGCGCTACTACTTCCCGTTTGCCGATACATTAATACTTAGTTTCATATACCACTACTAATGAAAATTTTTCGTCAAAGTTTTCTCTTCTTTAAAAAGTGAAAATGATTTCATATTTGGTCTGGAGCTTCATGATTATGAGTTGTACCGTGTAAGCTATTTTCAGGTTGGTTGCGCTACTACTTCCTGTTTACCGATACATTGGTATGTTGATGCTTAGTTATATATACCACTACTAATGAAAATTTTCGTCAAAGTTTTCTCTGCTTCTATAAGTGGAAATGATTTAATATTTAGTCTCAAGCTTCATATAGATGAGTTGTACCGTGTAAGCTATTTTCAGGTTTGTTGCGCTATTACTTCCTGTTTACCGATACATTGATACTTAGTTATATATACCACTACTAATGAAAAT
>MJUU01027241.1:0-21274 GCA_002080025.1 Modiolus philippinarum
CAAATCTAAAAGAATTTTTTTATCTTCGTGTACATGTTACAAATGTTCAAGTAAGTGAGAACCGAACCGTCAATCAAAAAAAAAACGAACAATCCATGGTCAGTGGCAAAATCAGACACTCTAAGAAACAAGGACACCACTTGAGTACGGGACAAAAAAGAAAAATGAAGACACACATACAGATGAACAACACGGACCCAATAAAAAACCATTGGTGAGATCAGGTGTACCGGTAGAGTAAGCATCTCCTGCTTCTTATAAGACACCCGCCGTTTTGAAATGTCAACTCTGGTAGTAAAGCCGAATCCGATAGAGAAAAAACAAATTTTAGTTGTAGAGGGAAAGATCTGTTGTCATCCGGGAAACAGATAGAATTTTTCGTATGTCATTTAGCTTGAATCAAATCTTGTGATAAGAGTACCAACCTGCACGGAAGAAACAATTATATTTTATTTGAATTCATGTGTTTAGTGAATCTGTTTCTGGAATGTGTGTATTGGTTACATCCTAGATTCAAATTCAAATTCTTTCAGAATAGATATTCGATTGAATTTAAGCCCTCTGCACGTCATCCTTTAACTCTACTGGTAGCATGCACAATCTTATATTCTTTTCTACAATAATGATATAGCCAGGTTGAGCTTTTGCCATTATTTTGTGTCTGTTGTCCATGAACTTTGCATTCAAATATATTCTACCTAAACACTGCAAAGTCATGATAGACGTCGATTGCTTCAATGTAAAAAAAGTCATGTCCGCTTCTTATCAAATATAACCGCTAACTGGGAAAATAATTTTAAATTGGATCTTACGGTAAAACTTATTAAAACGTTACCGCTGAAACTCCAAAGCCAATCAGACCAATCCTGTTACGATTGCCAATTGATGGTCCCTTTTCAAAATAATGTCTGCAATATCGTCAGCTAATACAAGATGGCCGCCAAAAGGGGATACTGTAAAACACTGGATTAATTGCAGCCAAAATTTGTAAAAGCAGTTCCTGGATGTTCCAATTTCAAAATAGTATCTTTCTGCATGCAATCCAACGGGGAACGTAATTTTATATTCGACCTTACTTAGGCATTCAAAGATCTTCTGCTCTGAAACTACTTTGCCAATTGGCCAAAATTGAAAACAATAGTCCTTGCCTGGTCCCCCCTTGAGATAATATCTGGCAGATTCTCATCATATCAAAGATGATCATCAGCCAAACTTGATCACAATAGTCATTTGAATCCATTGGGTGGTATCTTTAAAATCTGAAGTAAGGCCCTAGTTACAAACTGAGGCTCTTGAAAGCCTCTTGTCGTGATATTGTGAAAAGATGACATGCTGTCGTGTAAAATCAAGTAAGGGTCTTGAGTGGTCGAGTAAAAGTTAAAACAACAGCAGTAGAATACCGAAGGAACAAGGGAAGCGATGACTACAAAAATTGAAGTCCAAAGACATGGCAAAAACGGAAACAGATAAAAACAAAGACAAAACAAGGACGTGAGACAGCTACAATGCATGGAAATATTGCCATATCGGCAAAATTATAAGTTCACTTATGTTCTATATATATATATTGTTTTTACGTTTTATATATACATCGGCAAACGCATACCGAAGCAAGAACGAGGAAAGGGGAAATTCTAAAATCATAAATCCAAAATCACGGCAATTCACAGCAACACGAATCGAGACAGTATGACAAAGACATAACAAACAAACAAAAATGAACAAAAAACGCCACAAAACTAAAGCACTAGCAGTGTGAACCTCTTTAAAACTGAGGTATCATCAGGTGCTCCGGAAAGGTAAGCATGATCTGCTCCACCCGTCACACTGCCGGTGAAAAGTCCGATTTTGTCACAGTCGGTGTTAGTCAGTCCGGTAACAAACTCTGGATCTACCCAAAGAAATCTGTTCTCATTTGTGAAACATAAACATTATAATGGTCTTTCAAATCGTGTTGACGACCGTAAAACATCTGAAGTGACAATTGCAACAGTGACAGAACATACCCTTGATGTATAAGTTTTTGAGACAGTAATTTCGTTCCGTTGACAAAATCGCTGCACAAACTACAGGCAAGGCAATAGCGAATGAGTTGTACACGCCATATGCCGGAGAAAAGGGAATATGTATTTCAATAAATCAGAAATCGAGTCATTCCTTCTTTCTAATATCTGAAGCGATTGTTTCCCCTTTAATTACACGAGAATTCTTTTCTCAAAAGTCCTGTATTACAATTCTGGTACATTTGTACATGCAATTCACGATTTATGTCCATATTATAATATATAACAGCGCCAACGTGTGGAGAAGTGTGAGAATATTTCTGTACACGATAGTATGTTTTGTATAAGCTAGAAGCATGTTCTTAACGCGTTAGAAAGTCGACACACGTTGGCGTGAGTTGTTGAATGTTGGGCGAGTCGGAAAATTTTGAACATCTCAAAATTTCACGTCGTTCGCCAACGTGTTCTTGCTAAGTTATGCACACGTTAGACAAACGCTACAGGTACCTTATGCATGCAATGTGTGTGTTATGTAGTAGTTTCTCGAAAGTTGTTTTATACGAAAGCGTATTGATGCCACATGAAGAAAAAAATATATCATAATTATGAGATATTATCTGATACTTATGAGACGTTATTTCAAAATTATGAGATGTTATCTCATAATCATGAGATGTTATTTTATGATTATGAGATATTATCTCATAATTATGAATTAATATCTAATAATTATGAGATGATATCTCATAATCATAAGATAATTATGAGATGTTATCTCATAATTATAAGATATTTTTTCTTCATGTGTCATCAATACGCTTCCGTAGTTTTAAACGTGTGAAGAACGCAAACCGAGCGTCCTTGAAACTAAGGAGTACGTATTAACCGACGTTAACATAAAAATGACGGTTACAAAATTCCAAATGAATTTTAATAGCTGCTTTATTTTAGCATTAAACTGAAATATTTTTTTGGAAATTAATGTAGTGATTTTGGGGGAACTATCCTTCCTGCGAAGCCGTGGTTTATTTAGGTAGCATTTCTATCAATTTCTACCTCAAGTTTGCAAATTTACATTTAGGTGAAGAATATTCCAACTGATCTGACTGATCCAACTGATCGTAAAAGCGCTATACAGACGTTCAATGCATGCGAGAAGACCGATATGGATGCGTTCTGTATACGGAAAGTACGCTAGTAAAACACCTTTGAAACGTCGTCATTCGCTGTTTAACGTTTTGTGAGCGTTGCAGATAAGTTATGGATAAGTATTACGTGTGTTGCAGATAATAAGCTTAACGTTATGAATGCGCCCATCAAGAGCATTTCTTCAATTTCTTCAGCTTGTACCAACGTTCGTACAAAAATTCGCGAACGTCGGAGCACGTTGGCTAGAACGTTATAGTGTGACAGGGCCCTTAGAAAAATCGTTTTGACTTTAAGATGAATGGAAAAACAACATCGTGCATCGGTGATTTGAGTACACTTTATTCGTTTCAAGAACCTCAGATCTCTTCGATGAAAATACAGTGGAATGAAGCGTCTTTTTCTATGTATTATATTCTTCAATTTAAAGGACAATCTCGAGCAAGCCAGGATTACCTCAGCTGGAAAGAGTATTGAAGTATTTCATTTCATCACGAGGGCTAGTTTAGACACTATGCTGAGATCATCAATGTCTTATGAAGGGGGTGTTCAGAAATATGGGTATGTATGTTCCTTTGCTTGTTTTACCATGTATTTGTAGAGACTTTGTCTCATGTGCATTTACTCTATATCCTTTCATTCACCATGATATTTTAATAAAAATTCAGATGTTTTATCAAAAGTGTATGAACTTGTCAATTGAAGTACATGTAATTTGATTTCCCTTACTTTCAGTGATAGTAATATTTGCAAGAAACAATAATCGAATAAAGAGAAATGCACATGAGACAAAGTTTCTACAATTACAATGTAGAATCAAGCAATGAAACAAAACTTGTATTGTTGTTTTTCACTTTGAAGTCATCATGAAGCCTTCAACAATGAGTTTTGCTCATACCTGTTCCTCAAGGTAAAGGTCGCTAGCAAAAGGTTGAACTGAATTCATTGCTAATTCTCGAACAACACTTAATCCATGTTTTTTAACCAAACAAACATAAAACTAACTGACAAAGTACTCTTACAATGGTTGTTATCCGTTTTGTGATCAATTTCAACATATAGACTTGTTTTATTGTTTGTTAATTAATTCCTGAAGCTTGCAACAGCTGAACAGCTTTGAATAGGAAAATTGTATATGGGGGCGTGATACGAGCATGTATATAAAAATTTTGACTTAAAAGCTAATGACATATATGATTCATTTTCAAATGATTAAGTAGCCCTAATACTAAAGTGGGCTTTTGTGTTTTGCTATTATACTTATTCTGTAATGATCTACATGTAGACAGGCATGGGGCGAATTCCATTGGGAGAACCGAACCGTCGATCAAAAGAACGAACAATCAATGGACAATGGCAAAATCAGACACACTAAGAAACAAGGACACCACTTGAGTATGGGACAAAAAAGAAAAATAAAGACACACATACAGATGAACAACACGGACCCAATAAATTAGCATTACCCCATGCCTGCATGTAGACTAGGTACTGTCCTGCTATTTGCTGGTGTATGTTGTTGAAAGTATCTTCTGTAATTTTTCCCATCAGTTCCCAAATATTTTCACATATAGGTACCTTGGTAAAGCATCTGATGTTGCATCTTTCAGGAAGTTTTTTGACTTTATATTATGTCTTTGCCAATTAGTACTTGCTGTTTGAGTGTGGAAATAAACATCCAAGAAAATATATTGACATTAATTTAATATTATAAATTTAATTATGTGTTTTACAGTTGGATGCAGTCATAAACTCTCACAAAGTTAACTTAGAACTGTTTTTATGACTGCTCTAAGTTAACTTAGAACTGTTCTAGAACAGTTCTAGAGATGCTCTAGAGAAGTGTTCTAAAAGCAGTCATTGTCAAGAACTGTTCTAAAAAGAGTCATAGAGTAGAACTGTTCTAAAAGCAGTCATCTAGTAGAACTGTTCTAAAAATTGTCATAACATGTCCTGAAAGCAGTTGTGACAATAACATTTTGACTTATGTATTTGTCTTTATGACTTTGATATCTTTAATAGTCTCTCTACTTTATCACCAATTATAACGACGTATAGGCTTTTGGTGATTTGTGAAGATCCCTTGTCGGCAATATCCACAAACAACAAACAATACAATAAACTCTACGAAATGGAAATGTCTAAATTCGAATTTCATTCCAAAGTTAAAACTGTTTAATATAATGTACAATATTTGACGTTTGCTCTCCTCGGAAAGTCCAAACGGAGTCCCCTAACAACGAATTTACAACGAACATTTTTTGAAGTTGTGGATTTCCTTTGTTTGGGTTCTAGTGCTGCTGATGAGGAATTAATTTCCGAAATGGCCATACAGCTCATTGAAATTATTGCAGTTGGAGTAAACATATGTGTTATGGTCTCATGTTCATTTACCCCATATCCTTTCGTTAAATATTACAAAGCTTAAATACCAAAGATTTTTACCAACAACAAACTTTTGTCGAGGCTACTTTGTTTACCAAAAGTTGAATAATCATATTGAACACTGTTTCAGACTAATCGAATTATGTATTACATTCAAATATAAATGACTACTTTACACAAAAATTGCATAACGCTTAACTATAAATTTCTTCAAAGCGAACTCTATCAAATAAAAGATTTATGGCATTAGATTTGCTGAAATGAACAATATCTTAAACATCGAAAACTAGTTAAACAAAATCAGACATTTTGTTCTAAAACTTAACTTAAAAATATAGTAAACTTTATTGTACACCATAACATCGTAATAATTAAATTGAAAGAATAAAAGATATAATAATTAGTTTGAAAGAATAAAAGATATGTTTTTCAAAATACTAGAAAATTATTGTGTGATAATCACCCTTTACTCCCCTACAATCGTCTCTTTTTTGTAAAAATTTGGATTTAACATCACAACAGTTGTAAAAAATGAATATGTAAAGTAAGTACGAATCGAACCGTCAAACCAAATCGAATAATCCAAGGACTTTGAAAACATAGGAAACAAAACAAAGACGCAGAGACACAAGATGAGTACAGCACAGAAAAGAAAAATGAAGACACACAATTTAAAACCGTCTTTGAAAATGTTTGTGTCTATGGTGAATTTTTTTTCATTTGAATGTCCATTATGTTGTAACATTTCCCTGAGTTTTTGCTCTTCCATTCCTAAATGTTTGTTTAAATCACCTAGAGTGTTTTTTTCGTCTGTTGATTTTGAAATTTCTTCTTTTAGTTTTTCTTTTCCTTTAAATTGTGCTGTACATTCATGAAGCTTTTCAAAAGCATGCTGCTGCCAAATTTCCCCGTTCATTTTTTTTTCTTTTTGAAGTTCTGAGTGAAGAAGAGGAATTTGTTGTCGTAATTGTTCGCCCATTTCTGAATCTTTGTTGTTACAATTACGTTTAGTCCGTGCTGTTTAATTCCAACTTATAAATATAGTATGTTAGCATTATATCTTTGCATTTGCATCTCGACCTATCTGTTTACTTCACCTTCAATATATTTTTCAGTTGGAAACTGAATAATAGTATGGACACTTTAATTTTCCATAGTTGACTTATGTAGTTGTTTTTGTAACTGTCCATTTTTCTCCTTTAACATCCTTATCTCCTGAATGTGTCCTTCGTCAACATTTAGAACGCTGTTTAAATTGCCTCGTTTATGTTAGAAAACGGTAACATGAATATAGATTTTCTGTCTCTGAATTGTAGAAGTCTCTTAATGTCTCTTTGTTTTGTTGCGTTCAACTTCTTGGTGGTTCTTTGACGTTCCTGCAATTGCCTGTAACTTCATTTTTGTATTGTTTGTATTCCAAAGGCATATGTTCGCAATATCCTTGGTAATGGTGCCACGGTGTATACATCCTGTGGCTTACCGACGAATGTGATCTCTGCACATGTCACATACTAATAAGTGGGTGCCCGAAATCCGCGTAAATATCAAGGAATAAAAAAGATAACAGGAAACACCTACAATGGCCGAAAAACATAGCCACATGCCAGAAAGTAAATAGGAACTGCACAAGAAAAAAACCCACAATAAAAATACAAAAGACAAACATAAACAACGATAAGAACTCGGGACAGCCGGACTTGGTACCGGCACTAGCAAAAGCCAGCGGTAGGGTTAAACCGGTTTATGGGTACCCAAACCTCCCCTTTCTCTGTCCCGTTTCAAGTAATCGTTTGCGAGAGTTACCTATGAACGATTCAGTTCTACCACCAATTTGTGACAATAAAATCTTGACTTATGTATTTGTCTTTATGTCTTCGATACCTTTGACAGTCTCTCTACTTTATCACCAATTATAACAATGATAAAATGCCGTATAGGCTTTGGCTTTTTTGTCGGCAATATCCACAAACAACAGACAATACAATAAACTTCACGAAATGGAAATGTCCAAATTCGAATTTAATTCAAAAGTTAAAACTGTTTAATATAATGTACAATATCGTTGGAAAGTCCAAACGGAGTCCCCTAGCAACGAATTAACAATGCTTAAATACCAAAGATTTTTAACAACAGCAAACTTTTGTCGAGGTTACTTTGTATATCAAAAGTTGAATAATCATATTGAACACTGTTTCAGACTAATCGAATTATGTATTACAATTAAATATAGATGACCACTTTACACAAATTTGCATAACGCCTAACTATAAATTTCTTCAAAGCGAACTATATCAAATAAAAGATTTATGGCATTAGATTTGCTAAAATGAACAATTGAAGGCGATTTGAATTTAAACATCGAAAACTAGTTAAACAAAATTAGACATTTTGTTCTAAAACTTAACTTAAAAATATAGTAAACTTTATTGTACACCATAACATTGTAATAATTAAATTGAAAGAATAAAAGATATGTCGTTCAAAATACTAGACAATTATTGTCTGACACAGTCATGGTCTTCCGTATGACTGTTTTTAGAACTGTTCTAAGTTAACTTAGAAAATGACCGTTTTTATGACGACTTTTAGAACTGCCCTGTCTTATGAACACTTTTAGGACTGCTCTATTAATGACCGCTTTTAGAACTTTTTATGACCGTTTCTAGAACTGTTCTACGTCTGTTTCTAAGTTAACGTGGATGAGAGGCTAGGACTGCATCCAACTGTATATGTGTCTGTTTTTATTTATGTGATCATATATATAGAACTGAAGAATAAATATTTTAAATTTGAAGACCTAATTATATATAGCAACATGAATTAAAATTATCTTATAAAATGTCAGTTAATAAATTTCTTAAAGAAGACCCAAGTTGTCATAATTCCTTACAATTGCAGCCGTGTCTATAATAAATATAACCCCAAAAATATATCAATATATATTAAATACCATTTATTTCATCTCACAAAATCACTTTTTTTAAAAATAAGAAAATAATCATCAAATCATTTGGTAAATCTTCAGTCACTGACATCTACATGATTTTGAAAAAAAAATCCAACAATCCTTATGTTCAAGGATTGTTAGCATACAAATTAATTGGTCCTTAAGATCTTGTGGGTAAATGATGTCTACATAATCTAAAAACTAGAGTTTGACAATAATAAGGTCGGCGTCAATATTACTGCTGTAATCATTTAATATATAAATAAGTTTATCACTGTTTGGTCCCGTTTTGGATTTTTTTCTATGAATCTCGTTCGTAACAGAACAGAAATAGATCTGCATTGAAAGGTGTACAATTTGTACTCATGGGAATACATATGACCTGTTGATAAATAGTGTTGCCAAAACGTACAAAAGAGTGTTGTCCATCAAAAGAATGAGTGCATTAATCATATCATCATATGTCCAGGAATAATTATTTTAGGTTATATTAGAAAAGAATCCTATCTATTTGTTAGAACAAATAAACGGCAAATAAAAGGCCATTTATTAAGATTATCTAATTAAATTATGTGGAAGGGTTGTATAAAGTGTGGAAATCAAAACTGTCAATGGATGAGACTGGTCTTTGAATGGATTGTAGTTTATCTAAAACTTCGTAATGTTGTACGGACTAAATCGCCACATATTGTTGCCGGCAATGTGTGCCGTTAGTGTCCAGCACATTATCAAAGTCTATCCTCCCCGCTTGTTTAATAATTTGAAGACGTATACGAATGCCCTTAATTAGTCGAAAATCATACCTTCTATTGGAACTTTTTCTGTTATATTCCGTGAAAATAAGTGAAATTATATACAACCTACATACTTCTTAATTTCAAGAGAATTTTGGCCTACAAATTAACGTTACATTGATTGATCAGGAAGCTGCCCTCTCTCCCAAAACGTTCTGCATTGACTAGCGACTTTTCACCCAGATGTAACTTTTCGGGTATGTTATTATTTTTTTACAAAGGTATCATAGTACTCCGGATACTAACGTTATAGCTTAGCCACGCCGGAAAAAGCTAATGTAGAAGTCAATCTAATAGGATAATAATACATCTAAAATCATTTTGCATTTTGCAGAGAAGAAAATCACTGGTACAACGAAGCAGTACAAAGAATGTCTTATTTAATGTTCAATCGAATGCTGTAAGTTAACAAATTAAATGGCAATTATTCTTAATGAAAACAACAATCTTGATGCAGGTAATAAATTATTACTAAAATCCTGTGACACGGTTGAACAGTACTTATTTATAACATACCTTGAATACTAGCTCTTAAAAGACTGCTATATGTAGATCCAGTAAACTTGACTTTTATATAGTAATACAAAAAGAAAACATGTAAGACTTTGTAAACAATATAGAATTTTCACTTCTATTATAAAGCTACCAACCGACACGAAAAAAGGTCAGTGAAAGGTATCATACACATTATGGATACATCAGCAATAAGTTTTCTGTTTTAATCAACTTATTTCAAAGTTCAATATTTTACGAAAGGATATGGAGTAAATGAACATGAGACCATAACACATATGTTAACTGCAATAATTTTAATGAGCTGTATGGCCATTTCGGAAATTTATTCCTCATCAGCAGCACTAGAACCCAAACAAAGGAAATCCATAATTTAAAAAAAAAATGTTTAAAATGCATAAACCAAACGAAATCCGAATAATCAGTGATATCAAATATAGCTAAGGGCAAAAATACGATGGAGGGAGTTCATCCTTCGGTTTTAGAATTTACATAAATTTTGATAGTAGTAATTGAATAAAGTGTACACATGAGATATTATCTCATGTACAAGTACACCATATCTAAGAAAAATAAAGAGAATAGTATTACATCTCTACCACGGGAATTTGTTAACCAACTCTACACTGCAATAAAAGACAAACTCCTGTATTAAATATTTTACGAAATGATATGGAGTAAATGAACATGAGACCATAACACATATGTTAACTCCAACTGCAATAATTTTAATGAGGTGTATGACCATTTCGAAAATGTATTCCTCATCAGCAGCACTATATACGATTTCGTTATATTGATAAACAATGCGTATGTAATGTAACTAATAAATAATCAATGATGGGATATGGAATAAATGCACGTAAGACAATGTTGAATGAAATGATATGGAGTAAATGCACATGAGACAATGTCCCTACAAACACATGGCAAAACCAAGCAATGGAACAACGCTTTTATTGTTGTTCTTCAAATTGAAGTCACCATGAGGCCTTCAATAATGCGCTTTCTCATACCTAACAGTAAGTACAAAACGGCCCCTACCGCCGGATTGAGCAGAATTCATTGCGAGATGTCGAGAAACGCTACATCAATCTTTTTTCATATCATGGGTACGGAATCGTCAAAAACATAAAATTAACTGGCAAACTGTTCTTACAATCGCTGTCATCCGTTGACCGACAAAAAGACCAACAGAAGACAATCACTACAAATAAACAATCACATGGCTTTCATTGAGTAAATCGCAAGAAAACTTGGCATTATAAAATTCTGTAAATTGTATTGATCATTTCTAAATTGCAGACTAAATATTTTAAATTTTCAGAATCAAGTTATGCTAACAATTCGTGAAATTCGTCATTTTGTCATTTTCAAAGATTGTTTTTGACGACAAACTAAAACTCTTGTAATTCAAACCTTATTTACACTTTTGTATATGGCAACATATATAGAAATCTTTGGTGCGGATGTCATGAAGTAACATTGCCAGAAAAATAGAATAAAAAAGATAACAGGAAACACCTACAATGGCCAAAAAACATAGTCACATGCCACAAAGTAACAAGGAACTGCACAAAAGAAAACACAATCAAAATACAAATGACAAACGTAAACAGGAACTCGAGACAGCCGGACAGAAGTCTGAATTGTTTTGGTCATTTTTTTTTAAAGATTTGAGTTTAACCGCTGTCTAAAACTTTTAATATTCAAACCTAACTGAAATGCTTAAATTCGTGGAATGTGTATACTGCAACACAAAACTTGTCTTTAGAAGGATATAATGATAACAACAAACTTGATTGTTTTGGCCATTTTCAAAGATTGAGTTTGAACCAAAAACTCAGAATATTGCCTTCCAAACTTTATTTACGCTTTAATTCAAGAAATTTGAACATTGCAACATATTATACTCATTCGTTAGCATTTGATGAAGTAAAATTTTCAATAACTAAAACGTTTCCGTCATTTTTAAAGATTGAGTTGAAACAGCAGACATCTTGCTGATAATACCGTGTTTCTGCTATAATTCATAAAATTTGTACATGGCAACATACTTAACTCCTTCAATTGGATATAATACAATAAAATAGAATAAAAAAGAGAATTATTAGCTTTAAACACGATATTAGTGAACAATTTTTATTGGTTTAATTTAATTCTGGATAGCGATTTCGTTTCTGATAGGACGAATTTTAAATACTTATCATCGTTCATGGTTTCTTGTTTTTCATTGGATAACTTTCTGACTTTAAATTTACATTTCTGATTCTAGTCAGAAAGTGCTGTTTTCGTACGAAACCCTAGTTTCCATTCGATTTTAAGGCGATTTAAGGCATGTTTTCGTGTAAAAAACAAGGTATTTCGCAAAATACTGTGTATTCCTACTTCATGCGAGATACGGGATTTTCCCCATTATATGTGAATTTCGCGAGCCAACCCAAAGTAAAATCAAACCACATACTTTTTATTTTCAAATTAATTTTAATGTTATGTTGTACGATTGTAATGAAAGACTTGAAAATGTTTCTAGAAATTTTAGAAGCACAAGCAATTTAATTTATGTGTGTTGTCGACCACGCATCCGTGAGTGAAAAGGAATATGGATGTAGCGTTTTTAGATAGCAATGAATTCCGCAGAAACAGTGTTAGGAGCTGTCTTGTGCACCCTTTGGGATATGACCTCAGGATTGAGATCAACAATAAAACCGTTGTTCCATTGCATTATTATACCATGTAATTGTAAAGTCTCATATGCATTGTCCACATATTTCTTTGCTTTTTTTTTGGATGCGAAAACAGTAATCGCAATTGATAACCTGCTTAAACACAGCATTAGATTAGTACAGGTGTCATTGTGTTGTAATTGAATTATGTATCTCCTAGGTCATTGAGTTTTTATGGTAAGGTAGTTCCTAAGTCACTGTGTTATGATGGAATTCGGCAGTTGCTGGGTAACTGACTTGTGGTGGGATTCGGTAGTTTTTGGATAACTGAGTTTTGGTGGGATTCAGTAGTTGCTGGGTAACTGTGTTGTGGTGAAATTGGTAGTTCTATGTAAGATGCTTGTAATTATTATTATAACTACACTTATATATGGAATCATTACGCGTAAAATAAGGACCAAATGTACTATCTATGAATTTATGCAGTATTTAAGGCATGTTTTTAATGAAATAATACATCTCTATTTATAGTTTTTCAGAAAACTGCCTTAAAGCAACATGTGCTATTTTCTTCATTTTTTGGAAGCTCTAAAAAGGCATTTTGTTTCCATATATCTATAAATTTATATCACATACCGTATAACGCAGGAAAACGCGAAAAGAATTTCATAATTTCGATAATTAAACAGATTTTGCATGAAATTTTGAACAATCATGGACGCTTATTAATGAATGCCTATGACATCGGACCTGACCCAGATACTTTTTATAGTTGATGTAAACAAATGTACAACCAATCAAAAAATTGACTGTGTTACGATACTTGATATATATATTTATATATATATATATATATATTCTTTTTATAATATTTTATTGCAAATAAATAAAAGGATTAGACACAAGTTATACCAAATAAGTGCAAGTCCTCTCCTTACAATATAAATATAATCAAACGACAACAAGGCAAATAATAATTAATATAATAAATTACATTTTTCTTAACAATGTTTTGAAAAAATAGAAAATCAAGATGAGAAAAAAGACAAAAAAAGAATTTTGCTGAAATCTACAACTGACTTGTACCTAAAATCGTTTAGTTTGATTGATATATTATCGAAACTTTTGAAATATAGCTGAGTTTGTCTGGTCATCGTAGTCACCATTTCCGAAAAGTAAAATTTCGATTTGAAAATCATTAATATCAATACCACTGAGCATGATTGTTCTCTAGTTTATGTACAATGGAAATTCGATGAAAAATAGAAAGCATCTTCATGTGGAGATCCACAATTACAGCTTTTATTACTCTTTTTAGATCTGCATTTAGTGAACTACACTGATACCTAAGTCTTGTATGTAAGATATTCAATTTCCATGACCTTCACCATAGAACTCTTGAGCTTTAAAACTCTCCGTTTTGATTCGTTTTTTGAAAATTGATAATGTAGGGGAATTACGCACAAATGAATCTAATTTATTCTAAAGTCTAACAAACGACGAGACAAAAGAGTTGTCGAAAATACCTAACCTACATCTAGGAGTAACACAGTTATCACTTGTCCTTACATAATATGTATTTACTGGTAGAATCCCATGGATGAGGGTCACGAATGCAAGCCAAATTTCGTTCATCGAATTTTATATTTTCTATTTTGTAGACCTTCATCCTTCAATCCAAAATGCTGATAAAAAACAGACATGACACACATGCATACCGTGAAAATGTCCTCTATATCTAGTACATGATTTTGTCTCAACAATTAACCATATTACATGTACATGTATAGCCATATTAACATATTTTCATCATTTATTGCACAAAAAGGTCAAAATAAAAAGTAATGACTGACCTGTCTCGGCTTACTGATCCAATAGCCTTGATATGAATAGGCCACCCGGTCAAGAGAAAACTTTGACAAAAAAAAACAAAACAAAACAAACAATTACTTCCTTAAAGATAGGGTTGACCGATTTTTTACTGCTGCTCACTGCTTTTTGTATGTTTATCTTCGTCATTCTCAACATTTCTATGGTAAATCAGCCATCTGTAGCGCTAAAAGATTTAAAATGATTTTTTTTTGTCTGTGTCGGTTTTTTTTCCTGTTGAGTTCCCGACTGTATAATTTCGGACCAGTAACTGAAACCGCGATTCCGTAATTAATTAATTAAGTTAATTAGCTAAGTACAGGCACAATTGCATATACATTGTATGCCAATGAAATTTTAAAATGGCACAACAAGCTTTATCGTAGTATTTATTGTTTCTGCAGCAACTTGGCTAACAAAAAGCGTCTCATTATTTTTAGTTGTATAGATATCGGAAGTTAGGGGAGGGAGACAATTACTCAGGTATTCAGGACGCATTCTATGATGCATTTTATAGAAGGTTGTTATTTTCCGACATTGTCTCCTATTTACTAGAGGATCACAACCAGTTTCAAAATATAGTGATTCTTTACTAGCAAATTTTGGTAACCATGTTACTGTACCATGTGTACGTGCAGCTTCTAATTGGACCTGTTCAAGCTTTTCAGCATCTTTATTATAACATTCATCCCATACCTCGCATGCATATTACATTAAAGGTCTTACATATGTAAGATAAATATTTTGATAGAGTTTGTTTCGAAAAGGTAAATTTTAGTTTTCGAAGAACATTTATTTGTTGGAAAGCCGATTGTACTATATTTTCAATATGCGTTGACCAAGTTTCATTTGAAGATAACATAACACCTAAGTGCTTATGATCTTTAACCTTTTCAACCGATTCATCTCTAAACTTAATATCTATATTAGGTATTTCATTATTTGAAATAACAAGAGCCTTTGTTTTATTTGGATTGAACTCAACAAGCCAAGTCAATGTCAAATTATTAATTTTTCGCAAGTCTTCGGTTATTGCTATTTCCATATTTACAAAATTATCTCATGAGTACATAAGTGAAATATCGTCAGCAAACAATCTTGCTAAGTTTGTTACATTGTATGTGTTACATCATTAATATATATAAGGAAAAGTAGTGATACAAGGACTGAACCTTGAGGTACACAAGCACTAACGGACCTAAGATATGATCTTTCACTATTTATACAGACGGACTGTTTTCGGTTAGACATATAATTTTCCAACCAATTTAATAGGGATCCTGATACTTCATGTGATTTTGATTACATCTCTAAACCGGCATGCCATACTCTATCAAAAGCTTTTGATATTTCACAAAATATAATATATTGGACATGCGATTATCAAGATTTTGACAAGTTTTATGATATATTTCTGGAAGACCGTAGAGTGACCCTTTAAGAAACCGGACTGATATGCATACAACGAGGAGTTTTCTATAACATAATTATGAATATACTAAACAGCACGTTCCATAACTTTACTTACACAACTTTTCAATGATATTGGTCTGTAATTAGATGGATTGCTTTTATCTTCCTTTTTAAAAGCAGCCATCACTCTAGCAACTTTCCAGTTAGATGGAAATTTTTCATTTCTGAGAGGATGATTAAACATAATTGTTAGGGGTTTACATTATGTTTTAGACGTAGCTTTTAACATTTGGTGACTTATTGAATTATCTCCGCAAGCTTTAACGATTTGTAATGTTTGAAGAATATCTTTAACGTCTCGTTCAGTAATAATAATTTCGGATAATATGGCATTCGTTCTGGGTGACAGCTCGGATGGGTTGCGGTTATCATCGTTTAGTGATGATATCGAGCAGAAAAAGTCGTTTATTATATTTGCTTTTTCTTTATCACTATACGCAAAGGTATTTGTTACGCTATCAAATAGGGGTGAAATTGTAAAATTTGAGCCGGTTCCTTTTAAAAGTCTTGATATGTGTCTACACTTGCTATTTGTGATGCGGTTGCCGGTTTACACATAACTTTTCTCAACCTAAACTGGATAATTTAGCTCTTTGCTGTTGGACATCCCAGTAGTAAGTACTTCGGTGCTGACCCGAAAGTTAATTTTTGTAGGAAACTGGCAATATCTAATTTTTTGTGATTTGTGTTAAAACTAATCTCCCTCATGAAAAGCTCTCTCCTACGCTAATTTTTGCTTTCTTAAACGTTATTGTCTGTCAATTGTTTAAATATGATCTGCACTATAGAGACCTAATGTGTCGAAATGGCCATGTGGAGAAATAAAATTTAATGTAAATTCGGTATTTAATTATCGGGGGAAATGCGACAATATAACTTTATTTACATATTATTCTACGTGTACTTTGCACTTATCACGACTTTTGCCGATTTAACCTCGTCTTTATTACGTAAAGTTTCATGAAAGACTGGCTCCTGTAGAAATGAGATAAAAGTCGGACATATTGCAAAATACTTACCAACACGGGAGGCGGAAAATATCTAAATCGATCATTGAGATTTCAAACAATTAAAACCTTCAAGAGAATAAAATATAATAGGATTAATATGGGAAGCATTTTCTTTTATTTTGGCATTGTAAACAATAATTACACACTAAACCTTCAGTTTTCTTTTTCCAAATTACACGCGATTTTATCGGACCATGACATGTTGTCGGTATAAATACTTCTGTTACGCATGTATCGGGAAAATTTGACCTGAGGTTGCAGGCACACGATTCATTCCGAGACATATTATTTGCTAGGACTTGAAACTGCTTTATATCAATGCATGTGATAGCTAACAATAGCTAATTCTGCTGAATCCCCCTCCCAAAAAACATAAATGAATAAAAATTACAGCCCATATTGCTTTAAGGTTAAAGGCCCCCTTTTCAGTCAAATGTTAAACCTATGGAAATTTTATGTAAAACCCCCAGCCTAAACGGCTTGTTGCTTTATCCCAAAAATTCATCTGCAAATTATTGAGATAATTGCCAATGCAAAGCTACCATCATTTTATGCTAGTATCAACAAATTTAATGCAGAAAAAATCTTGAAAATATTGTGGTAGTTGGATGTTTTCTGGGACAAAAATGCGGTCTGTTCGAATGATTTGCCGTTTTTTATATTGATTATCGCAAAAAAAAATTCTTTTGTTCATAAAACTTGCAAAGAATGGTAGCTTTGTATGTATAAATGAAACAGCTATATGCAAACGAAGTTTGGTGAAGAACCAACAAGCCGTTATGGCTGGGGGTTTTACATAAAATTTCCATAGGTTTAACATTGGACTGAAAAAGAGGCCTTTAACCTTAAACACAAAATGATAATCAAAAACCACTCAAGCGTACTGTACACCAAAGTAACCAAATATTTCATGAATTGTGAGTAGTCATCATTAAGATTACTTTGATGATACATCAATGTAATGTTATGGTTAAGTTGTCGGATAAAAGACTTCAATAGAAAATGAAACAAATCACTACAAAATATACTCGATTGTCAATGATTTGAAGATTTTGGTAGTAGATATATGGGTGTTAAATTTGATGAGATATCATTTTATTTTATTTTTTTTTGTTTAGTTGTTGAGCAATAAAAAATGTCAAACGCAACAAAAGTCACTCAACCGTTTAAAATTATAATGTTAGCAAACATTGAAGTACTGATAAGTGTGAATTTTCTAAGGTAATGGCAACTTTTTCAAAATATGACAACATATGGATCTAAACATTTACATTAAATCGGCACTCATAGACAGAAACACGGACGTCAGTGGAGACGGACGAGCAGATAATGGGCATACGCCCCTTCCACCTTCAAAGATATCTACAAAATTGTGTGTACTGTCTTAGGATTTAAAACAATAAAGAAATCCTCTTTACACTGGTTCTATAACCCACACTAGTCATTTATCCATTCAGTGAATTTGAGGGTTTATATAGCTGATAAAAACAATTCTACAACAGACATTCATTATGGTATCCTGACATAGTGTACAGTATAACAAGTGAAGGAAGAGAAGAGAAACGTCTCAGTAAAAAGCTGCATGAATTCACAGAGGGAATCATCGCTGAAAGAAGGAAAACCATGGTTACGTATTGTTAGCATTATTACTTTTAAGCGCAAAATTCCAGACTAAATTATACAAAGTGGCAATTCAGAACAGTAACCAAACTATTTTTTTAATAAGACACTCACATGGTTTAATCAGAATCATGTTGAAAAACTGAAATAGTCTGATGAATTAGCAACCGGTTTACATGTACCTCTGGCTTGCCATCTTAAATATAAAAAACAAACAGCAACTAGCGCTAATATAGTTAACATTCTTCGTGGCATTGTGACTGTTTAATGGCATTTTCTCAACATATAAGTATTTCCACATTTTTGTTATATTTTATGTATTATTGCTGCACATTTAGTTATTGACTACATATTACTTCTTCACGCATAAAACGACTCGTAACATGTAAATATAATCAACGACAAAATCTTTCTTGGATTACCTATGTTGTTTCTGAGTCTTTGAATTAGTCTAATATTTGTTCATTGTGTTACTTATAAAAGTTTTTTTGCAGAAAAGTAATGGTAATAAAAAGCACTTAGATTTTTTGGACACGTTACTGCAGGCTAAGGATGAGGATGGAGTAGGACTTACTGACAAAGAGATTCGTGATGAAGTAGATACAATACTTTTTGCTGGTATATGTTGTTTTTAGTTCATACAATGAAATAATAAAATTCACTGTTTTGGTATCAAATATATCGCACAGGTTAAGGAAAAATCAGGTTTATGGCACGGCGTTATAGAAAGAAAAAGGAATACTCTAAAAGTGTTAATTTATATCAGCATTACTTCCTTTGATAACATGGGTCCTCCAGACAAAGTCTCACTCCGTTGACATATGCATCCTGTGTAGAATGTGTAAAATTTTCCGAAATTTTTTGTTAACCAATAAAGAATTCACTATAATATTTATTCAGTCCTTCAGGAGGCTATTATGTCTTTAATTAGTGATAATTGTTGGCTTCCTCTCTCGTTTTCACATTAAGAGTTGAGTCATTTCAGCTGTAGACCGGATGTTTTATCCCGTAAAAATTTTAGTCTTTACAAATCAGTTTATGCAATATTTATATTTCTTAGTCCATTTTTTTGATACGAATATATTAAATTTCTTTCTATCAGTATGTCCTCCATCTAAAAAAATGGCGAAAATCCGTCAAACTGAAAAGAGACCACAACATGTACACCATTTGCCCTTCGGATGTCGACACGATAGTCGTTTGTAAGTAATTGCAGTATTTTTTTTCTATTTTAAATGTTTGGATGTATGGCGTACTGTATACAAACCTGTACTATGGGGTCTGTAAGTCTCGTTCTCTTTTCACTTTTACTGTCCGGAAACTTATGACGTCACTGTGTAAAACAGACATTCAATGCGTCAACCGATTTCACTTCCGTGACATTTTTGCCAATGTTACAAAATCTGGATTGATTAGACTCTTTACATTGGGATATCTACCATAGCTGGAAGAGTCTGAATGATAGAGACTACGTGTCTCAAAGAAAATCGCAATTTTATTTAATTTCTACCTAAGTTAAGAAATTCATTGATGTAAAAAATATTCTGGTTCATTGTAAATGAATTACATGGTTAATTTGATCTGTGAATCGAAATCCCCATCATTCCATCATAGTACTACATAACTAATGGTACCCCGGGAATAATGTTTCTCATTCATTCTCGTTGGTCATGTGACGAGACTTACAGACCCTATTGACGTCTTATTCCAATGTCAGCAAAATTCCTAACAAGGTTTACGGAGTACTATCCATTAGCATCGCCAGTTCAATTTAAGATTTCTTCGTGTACCTTGAGGTACCTTGCTTACCTTTACTTCGAATACAATTCTAGTTCATTAAAAATGTGTTCTTAATTCACAAATATACCTGTAAATAGCTTACATTTTATTACCATTTAAAGTCAAAAAACGATCTTTATTATAATTTAAGGTCATGATACAACATCATCTGCGATTGGTTGGAGTTTCCATGCCCCTAGGTCTGCATAAAAATCACCAGGACAATATCTATAATGAAATTGTCGACGTTGTAAAAGACAGAACATTTATACAAAGGTATTCAATACTATTTTGACATACTAATATCTAGTTTCTTTTTCGTGGATGGATGCAAGTACAACATCTACTTGGTTACTAGCAATATTTCATTTTATAAATAAAATGTTATCGTATTTTTGTTCATGGTTTTTGGTACAGAAGAAGAAAGACCAAAATGAGCTCTTCTAGTGAGTTTGAAATATGCCACTTCAACAAGGGTATTTCACCCAAAACTTGAATTCATCCCTACAGAAGTTTTACGGGTGTCATGACCATCTTGTGGACCGCTATGGGATATCTGTCTTCAGGATGACAACGAATCCTTCCATTTAAAGCTTAATTGTTGTTTCCTCTCGCGGATTAGACTTTACTACCGGATGTGACATGTTCAACACGGCGGGTTTCTTATAAGAAGAAGGAGATGCTTACTCTACCGGTGCACCTGGTGTCACCCATGGTTTTTATTAGGTCCGCGTTGTTCATCTTTATATTTGTGTGTCTTCATTTTTCTTTTTCGTGTCGTACTCCTGTTTTGTCTCTGTGTCTTTGTTGTTTCCGATGTTGCCATTGTCCTGGGATTATTTTTTTTTTTGGATTAACAGTTCGGTTCTCACTTACTTTAAACATATCTTTTAAAGCTCTTGTTAGAATTGTACGTATTATGGAAACTCTTATTGACCATGTCCTCTGCAAATAGAGGTAAACTGTACAGGAATATGTGTGTGGAATGCCCCTTACAAGGAAAGCCTATTTTGCTTCTATTCTTCAAGAAACATAACCACTAGTTTATAAATTATTTCCCCCCCCCCCC
>MJUU01027241.1:21292-37869 GCA_002080025.1 Modiolus philippinarum
TGGGATAATTTAGCCTGTGCCGGAACAAATGTTGATCATTTTGATTGAAAAATATGAAATCAATGTAACCAAACTGTATTGAAATATTGCATGGAAGTCCCTTTGCAGTATAATTTTTGTCATAACCTTCAAACAAACATTTCCACCGGGCCGCCTTGGAACAAAGTTAAAAATTTGACCCTTTAAAAAGTGCGTAGATTTTCTGTTTAAAATAAGGAAGTAAAGTTAGTTGAGAACTGATGTTCTTATTATGCATTAAATCGGCTCATTTAAAGCATATTATATTTAAAAGAGATATTTGTTCGTTATTAATTTAAACATTTACCTAAGAGCATTCCTAAGAAGCTCTGAGTACTCGTTCTTTGCCAAGCATTCATGCTTTTAATTTTTGCAGAAACAGAATAACGGCAGTAGAATACCGAAGGAACAAAGAACAAGATTACATAAATCAAAGTCCAGAGGCAAGTCAAAATCAAGAACACCAGACCACAGACACTACATGCCCACAAAACACACAACCACTACATATACAACACAAAAAAACTAAAGCACTAATAGTGTGAACTCTCAAAAAACAGAGTGACATCAGGTGCTCCGGAAGGGTGCATTTCCTGCTCTGTATACAGCACCCGTCACACTGTCAGTGGGTCAATTAAGGGATCGAAACCGATAAGGTCAAATCCTGGAAGACGTGAATCTAGCTGAAAATGTCAGTTTTCATTTGTGACACTGACATTTCATATCTATCTATGATGTCGTGGTGACGGCCATAGAATTTCTGAATTGACGAAAGTAACAAGAGCTTGTAAACATGTGTCGCGAAGTAGCACAAATATATCTAAATGCAACGAAATAAGGACCCTTCTACAACCTTATGTTTCTTGACACAAAGGAAATTTTTCCTACATTACTGAAATTATGCTACATTCTGTGTTAGAATGCGGAATAAAAATAGAAGGTTGTTTGGATTTGGCGTACATCCGATATATGGTAACGGATTTCGTCAGTCTTTTGCGTTTTTTAAGTATGAATATGTTCAGGGCTTTGACAGAGTACGCGAAAATGTTGGGAACAGATTTTACTACGTTTTCATACAGTTATTTTTAGACATAAAACGCATTGCAGTAGAAAAGGCAAATACAGCACATTTTATCTCATTCAAAGGATGTAATTTTATCTGGAAAGTTCGGCTGTAATCATCTTGTACCATCTTACTGTACTTAGCATATTATTGTCATTTAGGCCACACAATGTTCACATATACTTTTATTCTAAATACATATGCTAGATGTGGAATTCTTTGATGGCACGTTGTAGATTCACTGAGCATTTATTGTCGTAGAGCAATTTTCATTTACAAGTTAGAGTCATATATACCTCATAAAGTATCGTTTCCTTTCTTTTTTATACAGTGATGATGTGAACAAGTTTTCTCTTCTATCGACCTTCATCAAAAAGTACTGAGATACTATTCGCCAGTTCCCTTAATTGCAAGAAGTCACCAACAGCCATATACAGTCGATGGATACTATATTCCAGTTGGGCCACGAACAGATATCAATATTGAATGTGTGCATCACAATCCATCTGTATGGAGTGACCCTGACGTGAGTTCATGGGCCACTTAAAGTAAACAATAGTAAGAAGTCAGCTATGATGCCCTGAACCCTGGTTTTATAGTTTTGTAAAGCAAATATTTATTGCATGTGACGGGTTCCACGCTTGGAGCAGATCATGTTTACCCTTCTGGAGCATTTGATGATAGCTCCAAGCTTTGTGGGGGTTTACACTGATTTAGTTTTAGTTGTACCTTTTCATGTTTTGTCTTTGTCATGTGGCCTCCTTGTTTGGAAATGTAGATGAAAAACGAATTTATTAATAAAATATTTCATATGTTGATGAGCTAGTATGAGAGAATATATTTATTTGGTGTTTATGCACAGGGGACATTTTAAAATTTGAATGAGCTCTTTTATATGAGCTAGTATTACCAGAATATTTACTGATTTGTCGCAAATTTGTCGTTTACGTTAATAATAAGCTACAAAAGCGACCAGCATCATTCATTTCATTAAAAATATGGTTGGATAAAATCACCTCTTGTAAGCTGGGTAATGTTGAGGTAAATGTAAAGGTAAATGTTCAAATATCAAAAACTGTACCTAAACATTACTCTGAACCGGGACAAAACATTATCCAATGTTACTTAGAATAAAAAAAATATTAACATTTTTCTCAACCGGCCTAAACATTATTCAGCCGTACTAAATCAACTACACTGGAATTCTCTTTATTTAAACAGTTCGCCGAGAACTCACCATACTAAGAGAGATAAAATAATTTATCATATACTTACTGAAGATGTGTGTCTTTTTGCATGTGTCATAAAGAGAGGATACAGCTAGTCATATCTACAGGGGGTGTAATATGAAATCCGTATTACACGGGCGTGAAATGTGAAATCCGTATTACATGGAGTAAAATATGGATTTTTTTCAAAACGGCGATGGCGATTTTCCAATTCATGGGATAAACAAAGATTCACATATTACAGTAAATTTTTACCGACTCGAGTTATAAATCTATTTATTTATTGACTGAGAACTGAGAACATTTTTGCGGATTTTAAGCGTACACCCGTCATAAGTTTTTTCCTATTATGTAGTTTTTCCAGTTAATGACCCGCGTTGTTATGAAAATGATTTTGTCGTTTTGGAGAAGAAAATACCAGTGTGTGCAAAGATTAAGCAAGAAGTTTGTCTTGAATCAATTTAACCTTTACCAACTATAAGCGTTGACAATAAATGTAAGTGTTTATCATGGGCGAAGATGACGAAATCACAATCAGAGATGGGGTAATCGTAATTTGTAATCGTAATCAGCTGTAATCAATTACATTTTTTCATGTAACCTGATGTAATCTGTAATCGTACAATTTTTTGATTACATGTAATCGTAATGTAATAAATTACATCAAATTTTACCCTGTAATCATGATTACATTTTGATTACTTTTCAAAAACTGCAATTTTAGGAAAGAGGTATTAAAGTTTTATCTAAGAAATGAAATGCAAAATTTAATTTATAAAAACATATATTAAAAAAATTATAAGATCGAGAAATTAAAATAAGAGTTTAAAATAAAAAAAAATGTTGATTGAAAATGATATCTTTACTTTTTTTATGTTTAAATGTTGTAAAAACATGTTTTCTTAAAACTTGAAAAAACAAAATTAACTTTTAATCCTGTCACACTTCAGTAGAAGTATTGCAAAGTTTTTACATAAGTTGTCTATATTTTCTGTTTTTGTCAATTTTGTGCACACTTCAAACATCCTGTTACATATTTATTGGGGGTCATAAATAGATTGGTAACTTGTGTCATAGATAACTAGATTTTTGTTAATTTTGACACCAGTAGGGTGCTGATATCTTTATTCACATAGACATGTCATTGCTAAACATGATTAACAGGCATCATTTCTACAATATTATTGCTAAGATATAAATGGTTACATATACATGGAAATTAAAAATTAATACAGAAAAAACAAAAATTATGATCTTTTCTAAGGGGAGACAGACAGCAAATTTAAAATTTTCTTTAAATGGGTATGATCATGATGATTTAGAATTAAGTTACTTGGAAACTACAAGAAAAAGAGCTAAAACTACCATAAATATCAAATAAACTTTTATATAAACTTTTCATTGATAAAAATCATAATTATCCCTGGATCAGATACATCTCGATGAGACAGGCAACTCTTATATTTTGACCGAGGAGTTTTTCAAAATGTGAAATGGCTCACAACAATTATAAAGAACCGACTTTGAGAACAATTTGTACAAGAATGGCACTCTTTGTTACAAAATTCACCAAGAGCTTTAAATTATAAATTATTTAAATATTCGTTTGAATTTGAAAATTACTTAAATATTTTAGACGAAAAAACTTATGTTCACTTTGTAAATTTAGAACATCAAATCATAAACATCCAATAAAAACTGAGCGTTTTAATAATATTGGCAGAGAAAATAGAGTGTACACAAACTGTAACATCGGGGATGAATTTCACTATATTATGGAATGTCATTTTTTAGTTAATACAGAAACAGATTTCTATTTTAACCTCAACACAGACATCTTTTTTGTCATATGGAGTACATGTAAATGTAGGTCAGATATAACTGTAATATTGAGAAAATATAAGTCAAAGAGATATCTTGTACTAAATGGGGTAGCATGTGGAGTATTTTAAAAAAAAATTATAATACTTAGTAAATGTAAACCAAAGAGACATCTTGTACTATATGAAGTAAATGTAGAGATAAAGTAGCCTACAAATGTAATCTGTAATGTAATCGATTACATTTGAGATGTAATTGTAATGTAATTTATTACATTTCTAAAAAGAAGTAATTGTAATTGTGATGTTATCATGAAAATCTGAATGTAATTGATTACATTTGAATGTAATTGACCTCATGTCTGGTCACAATCACACTTTGCATGGTCTTTTGGGAAAAATATCGAAACGCAATTTATTTACAATTTTCGGCACAAATGTGCTTACATTTTTAAATACTAGAAAATTGATTCACATTAATTTTCACTTTATTTTAAAAATACCCTGTTTGTTGAATGAGAAACACACAACAAGGGGGGCTATCTGTCAAAATATAAGACACATAGCCATGAAAAAAGTGAGGTAGCAAAAGCCTTTTTTCATGGCTATGCTGACAAGTGAACATTTTATTGTTTCATTTTAGTAAATAGCGGGTGGTCTACATTGAGTTTGTTCAACATATTAAATGATGTCAAAAATGAAACCAACATCAGAACAAATTCCATTGAAAACGACACTGACTATGACACATTTTACAGATGAATAATTTTTGTTTTACAGGATTCCAATTTCAATTGAATAAAGAAGAGTAAAACTGGTCAATTCTCGAAGTATATAATAAATAGTTTATGATATGACATTGTCCGTATCATATCCGATATCATCACTCGACCCGTATTAGCCCTCTGGCCTTCGGGCTAATATGGATGTCTCGGGATGTTATGAGATGTGATATGAAAAAACATATAATATTCTCTATATAGTATTACCAATGTTGGTATGAATGAAAATCCCGACATAGATTATATGAAAGTGAAATGTACACGTGAAATTGCAGGTATTCAATCCTGAACGTTTTACCACAATAACTGACAAAGACAAGGATCCGTATGTTTTTGTGCCTTTTTCTGCGGGGACACGGAATTGTATTGGCCAGCAGTTTGCTTTAGACGAAATTAAAGTGGTTTTAGCCAAAACTCTTGTTAGGTAATACAAGTCATTTATGAAAATTATGTTGTACAAGAGAAAGAAAATATTTTTGTTTTTCTGAAATCCAGATCTCTACTAAATATAGCATTGCATTTTTTATTGTTGAAGGCCTCTTGCTGATACAGTATAAAAAGAAGAAAAAAATGTGCTCCGCTGCTTAATTTTTTACAGTATATCTTTGATTATATATATATTGTCGAAAGTTCGATTTCATGTTTCGTCTGAATATTTAAGACTACTTGTTTGGCTTGAATTAGTAATGAAAACACTTGTATGTATTGCAGTTATATTGTAAATATGAATGAATCATTGCAATGTCTGAGAGCTTTTATATTATACATTACCATATTTTATTTCCCGCTCTTTCTTTTCTTAAATGCAGTGGTTCGCTTGAGTCATTAACACCTGATGAATAAAAAAATGTACTTTGATACATTTGTAGTGTAAAAGTGTCTAATTAAATTGACAAGAAAACAACCCACTGTTTTAAAATGAAGAGACATAAGCACTGTACGTGTTCATTTTAAGGTTACGGATGAAATTGTCTATTCCTGTTCCATGCTTTTGTAATTTAAATAAAAATATGGTATATCTATACAAGAATTTCAAACCCTTTTTGCTGGTGATTCTAATTTTTCTATAATGTGATATTCAAATTTAGTGATTACAAAATGGATAGCCAGTGTCAAACTATCTTTACACTTACTCATCATATTGATAAATAAATGGGTATTGAGTAAATGCAGCTAAGACAAAGCCCTACACATACATGGTAAACTTAAGCAATGGAACGACGCTTTTATTGTTCTTCATTTTTAGCTACCATTAATAAATAAATGAACTCTTGCTCACATTGATGTAATATCAAGTTTGAAAACAAATTCAAAGCCTACTAACATTCATAATTTACTCCATTTTACAGGTATAAAATCACTACAGATCCTGATCATCAGACATCAAAGAAATTTGAAGCAATTAATAATCCAACACATGGTATAAAAGTATTCCTAGAAACAAGATTGTAATAAGTAACCTGACAATGGTTACATTTTTAATCAAAATTGTGTATTCCAACAGCAGTATTGAACTGAAATTGACCCTGATGTCATTTGTAATCAGAAATAGTACTTCTAATAATAAAACATTAGCCATAATGTGAGGATTTAGGTCATATTATATTAAAAACTCCAAAAAGAAACGGATTTCCAATTTTGATACAAATGGAAACATATTGACAAGTACAAAACAAATGATCAAATGTACGCAATTAGTCAAGATAACAGCAAACACTTACAATGACCGAAAATTAAAATCACATGCCACAATTAACAAGGGAACCGGACTGAAAAAAAAACACATTACAGACAAGAGACAAACATAAATAACGATATGAACTCGGGATAACCGGATTTAGTATTGGCAGTAACAAACCTAGTGGTGGGGATAAACTAGTTTAAGGGTACCCAAACCTCCTCTTTCCCTGTCCCTTTAGTATAATAAACATACCCAATACAGGTTGACTACTTACTCTATAACCACTGTCTTGAAAAAAGAAAAGAATGCGACTATGCGTTCTTTAGAAAGATGGGTAAAAGAGTGCTCTCCGCTAAACTTCCGGCTAGTTCAAGGAATCTAATTTGCTGGAAATACAATGTCGCTCAACGGAAGAAAAATCAAACTCAAAACTTCCTGAAGGGTTAGGTAAAGATTGGTCGTGTATTTCAGTAGACATCCGCAGTATTAGTGAGGGACCATTATGTGTAAAATCATCAGGTCACTGGAATCCAAAATCAGTTTAACAGATTCGTGTAGAATATCAAGTCGATATCCATGCACTATTACATAAAGAATGAAAGATATATCCCAGTTTCTGTGGACTTTGATTTTGTCTCTGGAATTTTGTAACAACATGACCATAAAATCAAGAATGAGAAATGCCCTTTGTAATAAGCTGTTTGCCAGCCACGTCAAATTTAGATGTCAAATCGAGAATGCAAAATAACTTGAGTACCAGTATTTTGCCCCCAAAAATGGTTTTATCATCATTTGATCCAGACGGGTATGCATGATCTATCAAACGCGTGGCACTCATCACACTGCCAATGAAAAGTCTTTTGTTGTCATTGTCAGTGTTTGTTTAGTAATAAACTTTGGATACGCTAAACAATATGTTTTTTTAATACTGAAAGGAAGTAATAAACAAATAACCGAACAAAATTTTTAAGAGACAAAGCCCAGAAGGCAAAGATACAGCAGGTGGAAACCAATTGAAATATAAAATTGTGACGTTGTGACGATGTGACCATAAAACGTCTGTACAGACGATTCGAGGGTTCAGATCAAAAAGGGGCTATCTGCATTTTTCACTGATTTTGACATTTTTATTGTAAGTTAATCATGAGAAGTAAATCTTTAATGTGTAAAAATATCTAACATGTATGTAATCTCAAAAAGTTATTATGTTACAATTCAATAAGGTGCTATCTGCAACTGTAAAAAATCATTACAGCAAAAAGGTGCTATCTGCCAGATAGCACCCTTTTGCTCTAATGAAATTAGTAAATATACTGTTCATGAAGAGTCGAACCTGATGTCTCATAAGTAAATACTTGAGTATTATTAAAGAAGTTGAAAAAAAAATCTATTACACCAACAACTGAACAAATTTTAAAAGCTAGAAAGTGCATGAACGGAATTGACATGAGCACTTGGTTCACTATGCGATGAGTTAGAAAGTAGGGAAGAAATTGGATCACATAAAAAAGAATCTCCTTTGATGGTTGAAAATGAACATGATCATTGTCAGTTAAAAAAGACCTGCAGGTCTAACACTTACTATTTACTGAAGTCCTAAAAAGGAGCAAATGTGCAATTCTCTTTTCTGTATACTTTGAATAATAACTAAATACCGAAGTCACTGTGAATTTACTTTCTGCATATGCGCATTTCGACAACTTATGTCTCATCAGTGCAGATAAAATCTAAACATTTGGAAGACCATAAACTCAAAGATGTTTAAAAACTGACAGAGAGCAAATAACCAAAGTGATCTAAATTTAAAGCCAAAATCAGCTAAGGACAGAGCTTTGCATGAGGGAGATACTCCTTAGTTTTCAATAAAATTTACAAAATTTTAGATATTGGAAGGTTTCAAAAATAATCAGCACCGAAGTACTGACTACTGGGCTGGTGAATACCCTCGGGGACTAACAGTCCACCAGCAGTGGCATCGACCCCGTGGTAACAATAACTAAATACCGAAGTCACTGTGAATTTACTTTCTGCATATGCGCATGTAAATTTACTTTCTGCATATGAAATGTTCTATTACTATGGAGGAAAAACATAAAGAGGAAAAAGGCAGAATCGAGAAAAAAATTGAAGGAATCCCATCACATCATCATAAGCATTTTGCTGCTGTTAAATTCAGTATTGAATCATTTTAGCGACTCTTTCGAGAAGTGTAAAGTTTGTTTTACAACAGAAGCACTTCGATTCATTACCTTGTTTATTTTCTTTTCTGGTTTGGTTCTGTGCAAATTTTGCCGAGTCAGAATATTCATTTCCGAAAATGTTAAGGGTCAGAAAATTGATTTTCAACCTATGAAAGGCAGGATTGTTTTTCATTTTACCCTACTGTAAGTGGAATCTGTGTGAGGTGGGTGTGAGGGCAGAATAGTATTTTATTTTCAGGTAGTTGAGGCCAGAATTTATTCACAAAAATACCACCCCACCTCTTTCTCGGGTAAGACAAATGGTTGTAGTTCAGATGACATTAAGGGGTATAATGGTGAAAATGAGCACAAGGCAAACAATTGCAATAATATACCATCTAACATTATGGGAGTTTCTTGCTTCAGTAATATTATTATAGAGGCTTTAATTAATGAACCTCAAGGATTGAAGCTTGACATGGAAAAAGTATAAAATTCTCTAGTAACTAGACAATGGTCAAATGCTTACATGCTACCTAACTCAAGATTTCTACCCTAAACCTAAAAATGGACTAATTTCAAAAACATATTTTAAATAAAAGGTATTATGAATTGTTTTCTATTGGATAATGGATCAAAGACACTTTGACTCTTTGACAACATCTGATGTTACAGAAGAAGATAATTTTTGACAATGGTACGGGATTCCAGACATTACAAATATGATTCATTCACAATTAAATCATTTTGTTAGAATGGGTTAGTTATTTAGCTTCAACTAACAGGAGAATAGTAAGAATCTAAAAGCACAAGCAAACTGAATAGCAAACATGAAAGAAATGGAAAAAAAGAAGAAGAAAACTTAACAAAGAGATACAGTGAAGATCCTGATTGTCTGGTGTGCTGAGTTCCTTCAGGGCCCGAATATTGCTATTTACGATTGAAATAAATTCAGATTGAAAATGCATCTTAAAATGTTTTTAAAAAGCAGCAAATAATTGAGGTAAAAGGGTGGTTTATTGTATATAGCACCTTTTTGAACTGTAAATTATACTCATTTCTTCAGGGCAAAAAGGGGCTATCTGCATTGACCTAGATTTTGCTCCATTTTCGATGACGTAATCATTTCAACATTTTGTGTGGTTATACATCTTCATATAACTTTATATTTGTCCGGTTTACTATTCATTTAAAAGTAGATGTGAATTTTGATAAGCTTTTAAACCTTTAAACTTGATTTTCTCAAAACTATGAAAAACGCAGATAGCCCCTTTTTGCTCTGAACCCTCGGATTGCAACACCAGTTAAAGATAACTTGATGTCTACGTTTTTGAGACATTAATGTCGCTCTATTGCTGTACAAACTACAAACACGACATATATACCGAAAGAGTCTTGAAATGTAGACGCTTTATGATATGTGGAAATATACTGCTTTTTTCTGTTGGAAAGTCGAAATTATCAAGCTTGTCGACAAGTTTTTATTCCAGACTTCCAGATCTTAATATAACTATACAAGTCCCGATATGATGCTGATAATGAAGTATCAGTGGTTCCATTTAGATTGATTCTAACATTTTAAACTTGAAAGACGTAAAAAAAAGTTCAGAAAAATATATCAATATTATCTAATTGGATCATTTCTCATTACAGTCGCATGAACTGGATTTTTTGTAGATTTTGGGTTAGCCCAAAATCAAGCTTTTGGCTCAACATTTGCGACCCAAGTGAAGACAGGGACCAAAAATTTGTGATGATTTAGAGTAGCCTCTAAACTGAATGTCAAGCTGATGAAAATAATAAAAATATCCTAATAATGTTTAAAGGAGCAATCAATCGACACCAGAAACATGATGGACGTCAGGACATAGTGTTTGAGACGGAATTCTTTTTATGAATATTATGCAATGTTCAAGTGAAAAGTTTGTTGTCATCCGATTTCCCATAGCAGTCCACACATGATGTCAACCGTAAAACATTTGCAGTGATGACTTCAAGTTATTGGCAGCATATCCTTCTCTAAGTATCCTATTTATGAGCAACCAAGATCTTGGAAGTCATTTCATTGACCACAGGTCCTTGAGTATTGAATGAGCTTCAAGATAAAATTCTATATGCAGGCTCTGTTTGGAATATTTCTACAAAGACAAGTCGAGTAATCTATTGGAAAGTGAAGTGATCGAGTTTTTCATACAGCCTAGTTTGTGGTATACCTCTGTTGTCACTTTCCGGATGAAGGTCAAGGAATAAGGTCAATGTGAAAGTGTCTGTTGCATCTTTGATGTCGAGTTGTAGATAAGATGAATAATATCACCAAACGTTGTTAAGTGACAAATTAACATCTAACAAAATAACATCTATTTATAGACGCTGAAATTAAAGGATTGGGTTAACTTTTCTTATCTTTATATTGAAGAAGCTCTTCGATGAATCAAGCCTCATAAGAGTGGAGAAACAAATCTGCTAAAAGAGGTGCAGTAAATACTCATTCTAATGCTTATCGTCTATTGAAAAATACAAAAAATACCGAAGTTGCATAAAAAATGGTAGGTTGCGTTATGCTGTACACGTGTTTCAAGGAGTAAACTCTCATCAGGAGCATTAAATCAAATAATGTTAAAACAGGTTCTCTAAACTTAACATTTTAATCACTTCTACGTCAGTATATATTTTCTGAGATTCTGACCTACATTTAACAAAGTATACAATAAAGGAATATGGAGTACATGCACAAAAAAGTAACAAACAAAGTACCATGTATTGGCCATTAATTTAGCGTCCGCTTTTGTTCGCCATTTCCATGTAAAACAAGTAAGTTTAATTTTCGCCTTGCTTATAATTTGCCATTTATAGTTTTTCGAATGCATTTGAATGGACAGTGAAATTTGTGTATTGTGATCATAGCGAAAATTAAAACACACGCGAAAAAATCCCGATATACTAAATGCTCTACCTATAACAATATACTTATATCTCCGTTCACCATTCTTATTGGAGGAACATCTATAATTAAGATTCTCTTTTACAGCTTTAAAGGTGGAGGTAAACAATTTAGTAGGTTTTGTAGAATATCCCGCAGATCAACTAATTCACCTTTGTGTATATAGGCATGTGTGTGATGTAATCACCCATTAAAAAAGGGAAAGATCGATGTCATTTTCTGTATAATCTCGTCCTTAAACAGCTTAGGCTCTGTGTAGGTTGGATAAAAATGGGTATTTCCAAATGATGTAGTGATTTGTTTCCAAATAAAAATGATTTATTTAGGGGCCTTATCTATAGGAACGACATAATTTATTATAAATTGAGAACAAGTATCTGGCAACAACAGTATTTTTTAAAACTGGTATTGCAAATTTTCTTATGGACTCTCATAGTATATTGATAAAAATAAAGTCGGATAAATCAGATACAGAAGTTTCAATAGAGATGGACGGTAACAACAACCAAAATGGTTGTGAGGTTGAAATAATATCTGATCTCATTCTAATGGCCTAAAATCAAGACCTGATTACTTTTGCTGAAAATAAAGGGTTACCGGAAAATTTCATATCTCCGTACTGTATGTTATATATGCGTATATGAAGCCAACATGAGAAGAGAGAGATAAATATAGCAAAAGGCAACGTAATTGTGACCTACACATAAGGTTTTGCTTTAAATAAACAAATAAAGGATAAGAAGTAAATGATGTTTACGCCATATATGATTAGATTTGAACATCCGTAGATTCTATTGAAAAATTGTCAAGAAATAAAAGAAAATCATAAAGATCAGAAAATGCACCAAAGGTGCGAAAGGCCAGTTGCAAATATCTGTTATTTTCATAAGTACATCATTGGAAATTAAAATAATTGTACACAGGCATATGAATTCGTTTATAACAATGAGAGACTTATAATGGAACTTTCGCAGTAACTTGTCAAAACTTGGCTAAAAATTTTTGCAGGGGTTATAATCTAGGTGATAAATATTTTTGATAAATGCATGGAGTCAAAACATTCGAGAAAAACTTTGGGCGGGGGTTCCCCTTAAAATCTCATTTTTGAATATTGCTAAAATCGTAAAAGAATGTAGCAGAAAACATTTTTTCTACAATTTTCAGTTTTTTAGTATGGTTTCGATGGCAACTAAAAGTTCCATAATTCATTACAACTCATTTCAGACCACCATCCAATCTCCTTTACGCCCAATTTCAGACAACCATTCCAAAAAAATTTAAGAGGGGTTCGAGGCATGTCATATTGATGAAATCAATGATAAATCTTTGAGTTTCAGGAAATTGACAAAAAGTCAGAATACACAAATATATATATTTTTTTTCATCTAAGGTTTTATTTTAACTGGGCATTGCAAGAGACTTTTAGTAATATTGGATACTTCTTCACGTTCAATATGTTACCGCCTTTAGTTTTATTGCCTCCCTTTTTTATTTTGACTTTTCATTATATCTTATTTTTAAGGTTATGATACCCACGAAAGTATGTAGGTGTACATAATTAGAACTTATATATGAATAAACATGTTCCACCAATATAAAAATTACTTTTGTATGAGCAATAAAACTTTTGTAATCTTCTTTTGTAAATTATTAAAAAAAACTCTATCATCCTGACATCCTGACAGCTTGGAATCCTGAAATCTAGATCATTATTGCATTGCAACAGCATTAAAACATTTGACTCCTCCACACTTTATACTACCATTCCTCATGAACAACTGAAATCTAAAATTATATGAATATATAATTCATAGATGTTTCTCCCGTAAGTACGGCGAACGAAGATATAAGTACATTGTCATAGGCAGAGAACAAACATACTTTGTGAAATACGACTCAGAATCACAGAAAAAATACACAGAGGAAGAAGTGATAAAAATGTTAGAGTATTTGATCGACAATATATTTGTCCAGTTTGGAGGACTTGTTTTTCAACAGACCATTGGCATTCCAATAGGCACAAACTGTGCAACTCTTTTAGCCGATCTGTTATGAGGCTGAATTCATTGAAGGGCTTCTTCAAAATAAAGACAAAAAACTGGCCCAGTCCTTTAATTTCAGCTTCCGTTATATAGATGATATTTTATCATTAAACAACCCTTTTTTTGTTGCAAGCTCTTACTAACCAACACATATCTTTGGTTTAAAACTGGCCTCTGTGAACTGCAGCACTTGCCTAGCGAACAATATGCAAGGGAACAGTTCCTTAAATACTTTTTAGGAAGAAGCATAGTCTCAATATGTCGTAGACATACACAATCTGTCTTTTCGATTGGTGAAGGGAACTATTGAGAGCAAAATGGGACTCTGTGGAGAGCTGGGAAGCGGGAGGAACGAAGTCCCAGCCAAGACGGTTACAATTTGTGTTTTCCTTTTATGCCAATAATTTTACATTTAAATCCCCCTAAAAGCAAACACAATCAATTTTTAAGGTAGATGGGTATATACTCCAAATTTTTTTCCATAGATTTTTTTTATTTTTACAGAAATCTTCCTTATTATATAAGCAATGAAATAAAAAAAAATAAAAAAGGTGGGTAACCGTGCTTGTTTTTAAAATAACTGATATCAAAATAATCAAATATTTCTTATGAATATATAGGGAAAACAGGTATATTGCTGATTTCTTTAAAACTATTCCATAGATTTCTTTCTACTTTACTCATGTGTTAGTCCTTTGAACATACTTTCAAAAAATATAAAGAAAAATGGGGGTCACCGACTTTGTTTTCCGTATAATTTGTAAAATGTGATTTTCATAGTGACATCTATGTGGAATATTTTTATCAGATTATCTCCCTTTTTCAAAAATCCCCTTCCATTTTTTTTTTATTATCAAGTTAACATACCTCGTCTTATTAGATAAAGACATGTGAAATCAAGTGCATGTAGGTCCTTTGCACTTTGTATTATGGATATAATATTGATTGACTCATTACAAATAAAAATATTTGCATATTTAAAAAGCAGATGATACCATAACAGCATAAATAACGAATTCAAAATGGCGGAAGACTACTGATCTACCGTAAGTTATAATTGAACACCACAATATGGTCCCTTTGTAACAGTCCTTGGATTGGATCATTTCCGGTTTCAAAGTAAATTAATATTTTTAGCATCTAATTGTGTATTATAATGAGTAGTGCGTTGTTTATGGTAATGCTAAACAGGTCTGACATCTTTTTATGAACGTTTCTTTAATTTATATTATGATGCTTACCATTATCTTTTTAATCTTTTCCAATAACCAGACTCAGTGATATACTATCGGATTTTAAAAGCTAATACAATAATGTTGAACACTAAACTGGATGCTTTGAGTATTCTATGATAAGTATTTATCGAAATTAATACAACTTTGCCAAATTGGCTAATTGCCAGAAGTTTTTTTCGACGTAGACCATAGAAAATTTGGGTTTTGACACCTCTGTGAAAAATTGTTGTAAGATAACCTGCGCATGCGCAGTTTGAATATTTTATCGTTTGAATAGTTAGTACAGATGCATGTCTTAACTTTTGACCGTATATTATTCATATCCACGTTGGGCCGGAAACGGCCTTATCGCAACCCATCCTTTCTAACAACTAAATAAAATTCAAAACGGCCAAAATAAAAAACATTATTCCACTTTTACATCTTATTGAACTTTCCAAAAGATCGGTAAAGCTTCAGGACTGTAAATATGATTGTAAGTAGCAATAAATAAATAACCATGAGAACGCAACATCTCGTAGGCTTTGCGTTTGGATACACTTGGATACATATAGAAACTATAACTGCATCGAGTAAGAAACGACATTTCTACACTAGAGATAGTTAAATTTTCAAACTACTTGAAATACATCGGCAAACGAATACCGAAGCAAGAATGAGGAAAGGGGGAATTCTAAAATCAAATATCCAAAATCACGGCAATTCATATGAAAAGGATGGGTTGCAATAAGGCCGTTTTCCGGCCCACCTGGAATTTTGATATAATATGTTCCAATGTAATCTACAATATGTGTAAAATAAAATTGTCCAATAAAACTTCAAATCGCGTTTGTGCAAGTCATGCGATCACGTGATATTTATAGGACTTTTGAAAAGACAAAATTTGAAACATGTCTTAAAAAGCTGTTAATAGCCTAAACTGATGCAAAACATGTATGTATGATGAATTCGAGGTAAAGATTGAAGTTTTAGCTAGCTTGTGCCACAATTTTGTCCAAAAACAACTTTTATGTAATATTTCGCTATTTTGACATTTAAATGCCACTTTTAGGCCATTTTTATTATTTTGTGCAAAATTAGAAGGGTTAACTGTGTAAAATTGTCTGAAAACATCAAATGCAGGCTGATTTTACAAAAGAATTTGTCACTGTTTGGAATATATGTTCAGTTTTTACAAATTACATGTCGACGGTGTCTCAAACAAATGCGACAACTCTGACTGAGGTGTCTCATATAAAAATCTGTCTGATTTGTATACAATAATTTTTTTAAGCAGGAATAATGCTTATATATGCAGTTTGATGTGAACATTAACCTCACCAATAAAAATATATTATGATGTTCCTCTACTAAACAGTGTAAAATTGTCATTTTAGGGTCCGTGTCAAATAAGAGCCAAGTCAAAATTTTATCATCTGATTTTGGGAAAACAATTTTGACTTTGCCACAGTTTTCATAAATTTGCATTTATTTTATTATGTTATTTTCTTTAAATATGATATATTAAATCACCCGAAGGGAAATACATACACCCTGGTGGATTTACAGTAGTTTTAATACTATTTTTGTACCTATTTATATCGGGC
>MJUU01027244.1:0-27021 GCA_002080025.1 Modiolus philippinarum
CTGGGATTCGCAGGAGGTATGAAAATAAGCCAGTAACAAAACTTTTTTCTAATTGATTTAAAACACGACAAGACAAAATGAACTATATTCACTCAAATACTGTATGTACTTTTTTTCGCGGATACTTATTTTCGCGAATTTTCGTGACCTTACAAGTTCGCTGGTATTTAATTTCGCGGAATCGTCTTTAATCTTGTGGTTTTTACTACTAATTAAACGTATTCGCGTGTATTAATTTTCGCGGAAAAGTGTAGCTGTCTACATAGAGAAACTTACAAAGTATTTCAAACATATATACATAGAAAGGTACTTTTAAAAGTAATAGAATCCCTCTGTAAATTCTCTCTTTCTTTTAAGAAGACCCCGAGAACATTGTTTTGATCTGGGTTGCTAGAAATGGCTTGTAGAGCTCCAAAGCATGCTTTGAGCCTCTGTCTGTCTGTAAGACCGTCCAAACATACAAAACCCAAATATACGTATCAGTGGATGTAGTTTATTTATCCGGATTGATAAAAAAGACAATTCTCGAAATGAGGTGTTGATTCCTATAATTCTGTGGTGTTCACCGCGAAATTCGTGAAAATAAGTACACCGCGAAAATAAGTACAATTACAGTAGTTTGCACTGTTGCACAAGCAGACAACTAATACATTTACACAATGCCAAACAAAACAATGTGACAAAATATTATGCTGACATATAAGTAGGTTCAAGTACAAAAACATAATATAAACACATTACATGTAATAACTGTAAATTCAACATGATACAGTAGGGTGCAGACATATCCTTTCGTCAAGTTAACTTGAACCAGTCATAAAAGCTCATCTAAGTTAACGTAGGAGCGTTTTCGAGTTAACTTAGACCAGTCATAGAGAAGTCATAAAAATTGCTCTTAGTTACCTTTAGGACTGTTCTAAAGCCCTGACTGCTCTGACCTGTTCTGGTCGTAGAGCCCATTAATGCTTTTATGTAAATGAAGTTAGAGTGTTTTACTTTTACAGACTTTGAATGAAATTTACTCGATTTACTTCTAAATGAATTGATATCTTCTCTGATTTTTTTGTTACAATCTTCGAATACGAGACGGTATGACTGGTCATAGCGATCGAGATTCTACAGCAATAGAAACGATTAACATTCCCTGGCACACATATCACGATGTTCACACACGATTAACAAGTTCACCGCGCACTATGAATAATACAGAAAGCATTCAATCGTGAAGCGTGCTCCGTATATATATAAAAAACACATATTTTTTCTGTTTGCTATGATATCCATGTCTGCAATGCTAAAACTTACTGTAATTCAACCTTGCGTTTTTGTCACATGTACATTCACTCCATATCCTTTCATTTTTTCTATTGACCATATAAAAAGGCATTTATATTCATATGATATTAAATCGTTGCCCGCAATACTATAAACTTGCTGTTATTTAACCTAAAACATAACTTAAAAGTAGTATATACCCCGTAGGCCCTCAGCCTCTGATTGATTGACAGACTCACATGACCTGGCCCTCATTAATTATGCAAATGAGTTATAAACCTGTCAAAAATGACTAAATACCGAAGTAACTGTGAATTTAAATTCTGCATATGCGCATTTGACAACTTATGTCTATTCAGTGTAGATAAAATCTAAACGTTTGGAAGACCATAAACTCAAAGGTGTTTTAAATCTGATAGAGAACGAATAACCAATTTGATCAAAATGTAAAGCCAAAATCAGCTAAGGACAGAGCTTTGCATGAGGGAGATACTCCTCAGTTTTCAACAAAATTTACAAAAATTTAAATATTGTAAGGTTCCAAATAGAATCGCCTTTCGGGTCTGTACCGAAGTACTGACTACTGGGCTGGTGAATATCCTCGGGGACTAACAGTCCACCAGCAGTGGCATCGACCCAGTGGTAACAAATGACTAAATACCAAAGTTACCGTGAATTTGAATTCTGCATAAAATCGATTGACAGATCAAACACTAAAAAAGTAAGCACAATCATGAAATTGTATTAAACCCATACATCAATGTCAAGAAAAACCACAGGGAATCCACCTTACCATGTATGAATTATCCCCAAAATTATTTATTCACATAACCTATAAAAACATCAAAAATGATTGATTACATCAAAGAGAAAAAAAACAAGAGACAATGTAAAAGATGCACCTTACTGTTATAGATAATTACCTGTTATGTCATCGGTAATAAAAAAATGTCCAAAATGATTGTCTGTTGAAGGACAGAGAAGTTGGAACTGCAATAATATTCAATACATCGCATACATCAATGTCTAAGAAGAAAAATTTTAAAAATGCACCTTCTCTTTATGGATAATATAAATATCATTGCATCTACTAATAAAAGTAAATAAGATATAAAATTACATGTATAAAAAATTAATTTTGAATCAAACAATGCACCACTGTATAAACATATTAAATACTATTATTTGCGTCTCGTATTTATATAGTATCCTTTAATGTTAATTAGGTAATAAAATTATGAATAAATTTGTACTTAATTATTTGATCATACTCTAATATTATAATGTCAAAATGTTTCATATAAAAATACAGAAATCTAACAATCTTATTAAAACCATTTTCGTATCGTCACGCATGAGTAATTTTGCCCTAGAAAATCACATTTAAGTGATATATAGCCTTATAGTGGATTCTATGTGTGTCTAGAACTCGTTTGGAGCAACTTTCGTATCGTCACGCTTGAGTGATTTTGCCCTTAAAATGACATTTAAGATATATATGGGCTTATTAATGATTCTATGTGTGTCTAGAAGGTTTTTGGAGCCATTTTAGCACCGCCACGCATGGGTGATTTTGCCTTTAAAAACGACAGTTGGGTCATACCGGTTTGTTTTTGATTCTATGTATGTCTACGGGACTGTTTGAGCCGTTTAAGTACCATCACGCATAGGTGATTTTGCCCTAAAAAGTGATATCAAAGTCATATATGACCTTAAAACCTACTCTATGCGTCTCTAGAAGTCTTTTGGAGTTTTTTGTCATCGTCACACAAGAGTGATTTTGCCCTTTAAAACGGCACTTAAGTCACATACCGACTTGTTTTCGATTCTATGTGTGTTTAAGGGTCTTTTGAGCCGTTCCTCTCAGAATACTTACATAGAATTATGGCATTAACATAAGATCATACAAGTATTTGCAAAATTGTTGTTGAACGCCTTGTCATTATTTCAACTTAGAAGTTGTAAATTAATAGAAATAGTTAATAATTATGTGTACACATATGGTTCCTTATTTTATAATACATAATCCGCATAGAAATTTCACATCTCTGAAAATTGTATTTTAAACAATCGTGTCTACAATCATACACCTTGAATGAATCGACAATTGCACAATTTCAACATTGCTAAAAGACTGCCGTATTAAATTTCAAATTGTAGCTCAACCTAAACATATAAAAAAAGTGTTACGCGTCGCTAAAGAAATATTGTAAAATTTATGTAAAAGTGGTCGTTAAATATACCAATTTGAAGCTAATACTTGTGTAAAAAACTATTTCTTAATAACAATGCACGGAAGTTACTGTAAATTCATTTTGTGCATATGGTCATTTCGACAAATTATGTCTCTTCAGTGCAAATAAAATCAAACAAAGGAAATCCAAAAATCGTAATCTAAACTATCTACAACTCAAAACATAGTGCGAATCCCTAAGTTTACATCTATGGACCGCTATTGCATATCCGGTTCGCAGATTGGAAGTTACATATCCTTCCCTTTAAAAGCTTTAGATTGTTGTTTCCTTTACCGAATTTGACTTTACAACCGGATTTAACATGTTCAAAACGCTGGGTATCTTGTGAAAAGCAGGAGATGCTTACTCTACCGGTGCACCTTATCTCGTCCATGGTTTTAATTAATGTCCGTGTTGTTCGTCTATAAAGGCTTTTCCTTTTTTTTTCTTTTCTGTACCATACCTTTGTGATATCTCTGTATCTTTGTGTTTCCGATGTTGGATGATGCTATTGTCTTTGGATATTTTTTTTTCAGACTGACGCTTCGGTCCTCACTTATTTTACATATGGTCTTCTAAAAAAGGTATGACTTATTAATTGGGCTACACAAATTCAAAACACAGACAGCTGGAGACAAGGTTTCTAGTAGTAGTATCATGAAGATCAATCCAGATTAATGAATAGATGCAGCAACGAAAATGAGAAAGGACGGAAAATTTTTAATATAAAAAGGAAGGCCAAGTCTAGTAAATGTCTGACAAACATCACAATTAGTCGCAAAATATATGTATCTCGTTAAACAGCCATCTGGTAAAAAGAAATTGTGAACTGAAAAATTAAAGCAAATACCAAAAATTGATATAAAAAAAATAATCAAACCGGTTTGTCATTGCATTTACATTTAACTATTTTGATCAATGAACTAAGAATTTTTCCGATCAGGCGCATGTCAGATTTGTTTCCACATACAGCAACATCTGTACTTACGGCGTCATTCCGTGAATAAGTCGCTCTTAATCTTTCGGAACACCTTGAGATCATGCTGATTACACCTCTAAAGATTTATGTGTGTGATGTCTTTTTACAGTCGGCTACCTATTTTGCCATTCTTTCTTGTATCACCATGTTATCGATTGATTCAGTGCTATGACGGTATTTACTTTTTTGGTCTCTGATGTTTCAATTATTTTTGACCAGTTTATTTCTCATTATCATATTATTTACGTCATACTGAAAAAAAGGATACAACACCACAAAAATTAAGCAAGAAAACAGATATAAACAAAAGCGAAACACAGTTAAACACTAGCAGTCTATATCCTACAAATACAAGAGCTATCATCGGGTACTCTGGTCAACTTTATCTGATATAGCAAATCGTCACATTAGTCAAAAGCGGTTCGCATCTATCACACAATAAGCAAATGATCAATTCAAAAAAAAACTATGCTCATCTATCAAACAGAAACATTCAAATAATGGTTCAAACCAATTTGACAACCGAAAAACTTCTGTAGTGAAAACAATTTGACACAATAATCTTAATGATATAGTTTGTTGATCTTGCGAAAAAATGGAAAAAAATTACACAATTCACTTCGTAAAATCCTGCTATTTTAATTACATATCTTTTTCTCACATACAATTTCTAAATTCGTCCTTGGCATATTTTGTAAATAGTTTACGTTTCTTCAAACTCCAAGCTTCAAACTTCGAATTAGCATTCCACTGGTACTGATTAAAAAATATAAATTGACATATCTTTCGTTTATTTATGTTATTATTGTTATATCATTTTCACTCTAAAAAAAGCTGTTCCATTTTTATATACTTTATAGCAAACATATGTTCCTAGTCTGTTCTTCTTTACCGATCAACTGAAATCAGATTTGTGTTTTCACGAAATAAACTTATCATCTGAAAATGCTGACTTATTTATATCTACATTAGCTGAAATAAAAGAACAATAGCATTATTTTACAATCCTTTTCCCTTCAGTTACAACCAAATGTTAACAATATGAACAGGGTTTCGTGAATATAAAGTCAATGATCGAACATCTTTAATGTTTGCTGTAATTGCTTTTTAATGACAATATCAGTTTCTGAAATACAACCACAAGTAATCGCAGGAAGATAAATATGAATGAGATAAAATTCTCATTGCTGATAGAGGTTTTATAAAGAGGTTTGTCAAGCGCTCTTGACCCTTCTTTCAAAATTATGTTTTGTCTTTTTTCCCTTTTCGAGATAGTGGTCATGGAATTAGTAGTCCACCTGTCTTGGGTATATTTGTAGGTTTATCACCATTTATCATGCCATCCGGACACGGAATAGGGGAGTTTTGGGTACACATAATATTTTAACCTGTTTAACCCTACCGCTGGCTTTTGCTAATGCCGGTACCAAGTCCGACTATCCCAAGCTACTATCGTTGTTTACCTTTGTCTTGTGATTTTAAGCCATTGTTGGTGTTTCCTTTTCTGTTGCAATTAATCACAAAGGATCACAATATCGCCATCGTCCATGTCATGTATTTCTTTTTCTTGTAAGCGAAAACAAACTTAGAGCCCTTCTTGAAAATGTAAATTGGAATACTTCCTTTACCCTGTAAAAAATACATACCTTTAGAAAAATCGCTCTGTACAAATATGTAGATACTTGTGCAACACGGTTCATATATTGTCGTACAGGTACTAGCTGAAAAAGATAATGCTAAAATAAGTGATTGGTCAAAAATATTGGTGCAGAATAGTTTTTCGGTAATGTTGTGTGGAAGTAGCATGAAATCAGTGTTTAGGCGGGAGTGTCAAAATTTCATTCCCTGTGCTTTTTTGAATCATTAAACTCTTAATACCCTAACCGTTTTTATTTTCTTTTGTAATTTGTAGCTTTAGAGCTTCAGGTTATATCACTGTATTCATACTAATAAAACATTTGCTTGTATCAGGACCTTTTTATCTGCTGTCTCTGTTAAAAAAAATCTTTAAAACTGAAAAAACGACCTTCCAAATTGGTGCTTTAAATATCAAACACCTGTATTTACATGTTACGTTACAGATTAATTACAAATTAAAAGCGTATTTCTTTTAATTTGTAATTGACCGTCATACAATGATGTTATAGAGTTGACTTCTGTGAAACGGATAGTTAAAATAAATACTGCTTCATGTTATGAATATTCATTGTGTGTGTGTGTGTGTGTGTGTGTGTGTGTGTGTGTGTGTGTGTGCTTTAAAACTGTTATTTTATTCTAAGCAGAATAAAAAGACCTTTTAATAAATATAGATTTGATAAAATATATTGTTTCAAAAACAAGTATTCATTCAATATGTAATTGCAATTCGTTACAATCATTTCTGATCAGATCGTCGTTCAGAGACTGGCGCAAAATCAGATCGCGGCCCGGGGGCATCAACCCGCAATGATAAAAGGCGTGGCAGTCCTCGTATCTGTTTGAATCAGACACTACCCGTCGACCCTTCAACACTATCCACATTTACAGGATTACGACAAAAACACAAAAAAAGATAATTCAATTGCAAACATGTTTTATTTCACAAATAGTAACGAGTTACAAAATCGTACACTATATAATCTTTTACAGACTACACGTACATCATTATATCGCGGATTTGTTAAAGTACACTACGTAACATCTGTACAGGTAAAACAAAATAACATTTTTTATGTCCAAAAATTGATTGATGGAAAAAAGAAATGTAATCCAGACAAGAACAATTTCCTTGTTTGTATTGTTAAATGTATACAATATGTCTTTATAAAGCGGATTTATTTCAATAATTTTAGGGTAAGAAAATATTTATCACGAGTTGAAAAGCTAAATATCCAAATATTACATAACACTGACACTTAAGATGAACAACCGGAGACATCGATTTTAATTAAGACATACGTAGAAATCTTTCATAAAAATTCAAGGAATCTGTAAACAATTCATTAGGCAGAAAACCATAACTATCCATAAGAAAATCTTTTAATTTGTCTGGCATCTATATCATTCAAGTGATTAATAGAAATGTTAAAATGTTACTCTATTCTACAATGATTCGCTTTATTCAAGAACAAAAAATGTCAAGATTCTTTTTTAACAATCTACCGGTACAATAAAAAAACGAACAAAGAACGGAAATAAAGAACATGAATTCATGAGCAATTCACTCTTGTATATATATTTAAAGATGGTAAGTAATGGTCGTCATTTTTATCCTTACAAGCCCTTTCCCTTTCATTTACAGGGAAATGAAACTCTTTCTGGCAAACATTCATTTTGTTTCGTAAGACTATATACAATTGTTCGGTTGTAGGGAGATTGATTGATTGATTAGTTGGAGTATAACGTCCCGTGAGCAATATTTCAGCTATATCAGAACTAGAACAAATTAATGAATCCAACACAATGTAAGTAAAAGTTGAGTGGATGGGACAGCTGGAGCAACGAGTTTTAATAGCTCTTGAAAAAGGAAAACGGTAAGGGGTAGGAAATTTAGCCTTCTATACGACACCTAGTGCGTCCGCTCTCCTTAAAGAAATATAGAAGGGCTCTTCATACTGCATGGAGCGTGGCGTTTCTCACATAGTTTGGCTACATTGTGTCGCGGTCAGCCTTTCCGTATTATGACCTTACTACTACGAATGGACATGGCATTCCCCCATTTCGACAAATTATGTCTCTTCAGTGCAGATAAAATCAAACAAAGGAAATCCAAAAATCGTAATCTAAACTATCTACAGGTCAAAACCGTAAGTTTACATCTATGAAACTCTATTGCATATCCGCTTCCCAGATTGAAAGTTACAGATCCTTCCCTTTAAAAGCTAACGATTGTTGTTTCCTCTACCGAATTTGACTTTACAACCACATTTAACATGTTCCAAACGGTGGATGTCTTGCAAAAAGCAGGAGAGGCTTACTCTACCGGTGCACTTTATCTCGTCCATGGTTTTACTTAATGTCCGTGTTGTTCGTCTGTAAAGGCTTTTCCTTTTTTTTTCTTTTTTGTACCATACCTATGTGATATCTCTGTATCTTTGTGTTTCCGATGTTGGATGATGTCTTTGGATTAATGTTAAGACTGACGGTTCGGTCCTCATTTATTTAACATATGGTCTTGTAAAAAGTATGACTTAATAATTGGGATATACAAATTCAAAACCCAGAAAGCTGGAAAAAAGGTTTCTAGTAATAGCATCATGAAGATCAATCCAGATTAATGAATAGATGTAGCAACGAAAATGAGAAAGGACGGAACATTTTGAATATAAAAAGGAAGGCCAAGTCTAGTAAATGTCTGACAAACATCACAATTAGTCGCAAAATATATGTATCTCGTTAAACAGCCATCTGGTAAAGAGAAGTTGCGCATTGAAAAATTAAAGCAAACACCAAAAATTGATATAAAAAAATAATCAAACTGGTTTGTCCTTGCATTTACAATTAACTATTTTAATCAATGAACTACGTATTTTTCCGATTAGGCGCATGTCAGATTTGTTTCCACATACTAAAACATTTTTACTTACGTCGTCATTCCGTGAGTAAGTCGTTCTTAATCTTTCGGAACACCTGGAGATCATGCTGATGACACTTCTAAAGATTTATTTGTTTGATGTCTTTTTACAGTCGGTACCTATTTTGCCATTCTTTCTTGTGTCACCATGTTCTCGTTTGATTCAGTGCTATGACGGTATTTACTTTTTTGGTCTCTGATGTTTCAATTTTTTTTTAACAGTTTATTTCTTATTATCATATTATTTACGTCATACTGAAAAAAGGATACAATACCACAAAAATTAAGTAACAAAACAGATATAAACAAAAGCGAAACACAATTAAACACTAGCAGTTTACAAATACAAGAGCTATCATTGGGTACTCTGGTCAACTTTATCTGATATAATAGCAAATCGTCACATTAGTAAAAAGCGGTGCGCATCTATCACACAATAAGCAATTGATCTATTCAAAAATAATTATGCTCATCTCTCAACAGAAACATTGAAATGATGGCTCAAACCAATTAGACAACCGAAAAATTTCTGTAGTGAAAACAATTTTGAGACAGTAATCTAAATGATATAGTTTGTTGATCTTGCGAAAAAATAGAAAAAAAATGGACAATTCACTTCGTAAAATCTTCCCATTTTAATTACATATCTATTTCTCACATACAATTTCTAAATTCGTCCTTGGCATACATTGTAAATAGTTTACGTTTCTTCAAACTTCAAGCGTCAAACTTCGAACTGGCATTCCACTGGTACTGATTAAAAAATATAAGATAGACATATCTCTCGTTTATTTAGGTTATTATTGTAATATCATTTTCACTCTAAAACGCTGTTCCATTTTTATATACTTTATAGCAAACATATGTTCCTAGTCTGTTCTTCTTAACCGATCAACTGAAATCAGATTTCAGTTTGCAGGAAATAAACTTATCATCTGGAAATGCTGACTTCTTTATATCTACATTAGCTGAAATAAAAGAGCAATAGCATTATTTTACAATCCTTTTCCCTTCAGTTACAACCAAATGTTAACAATATGAACAGAGTTTCGTGAATATAAAGTCAATGATCGAACATCTTTAATGCTTGATGTAATTGCTTTTTAATGACATAACAGTTTCTGAAATACAACCACAAGTAATAGCAGGAAGATAAATATGAATGAAATAAAATTCTCATTGCTGATAGAGTTTTTAAAAAGAGGTTTGGCAAGCGCTCATGACCCTTCTTTCAGAATTATGTTTTGTCTTTTTTTCCCTTTTCGAGATAGTGGTCATGGAATTAGTAGTCCACCTGTCTTGGGTATATTTGTAGGTTTATCATGCGGAAACGGGATAGGGGAGTTTTGGGTACACATAATATTTTAACCTGTTTAACCCTACCGCTGGCTTTTGCTTATGCCGGTACCAAGTCCGACTATCCCGAGCTAATATCGTTGTTTACCTTTGTCTTGTGATTTTAAGCCATTGTTGGTGTTTCCTTTTCTATTGCAATTAACCACAAAGGATCAAAATATCGCCATCGTCCATGTCATGTTTTTCTTTTTCTTGTAAGCGAAAACAAATTTAGAGCCCTTCTTGAAAATGTAAATTGGAATACTTCCTTTACCCTGTAAAAAATACATACCTTTAGAAAAATCGCTCTGTACAAATATGTAGATACTTGTGCAACACGGTTCATATATTGCCGTACAGGTACTAGCTGAAATAGATAATGCTAAAATAAGTGATTGGCCAAAAATATTGGTGCAGAATAGTTTTTCGGTAATGTTGTGTGGAAGTAGCAATGAAATCAGTGTTTAGGCGGGAGTGTCATAACTTCATTCCCTGTGCTTTTTTGTGTCATTATACTCTTAATACCCTAACCGTTTTTATTTTCTTTTGTAGTTTGTAGTTTTAGAGCCTCAAGTTATATCCATGTATTCATACTAATAAAACATTTGCATGTATTAGGACCTTTTTATCTGCTGTGTCAGTTAAAAAAATCTTTAAAACTGAAAAAAAACGACCTTCCAAAATTGGTGCTTTAAATATCAAACACCTGTATTGACATGTTAAGTTACGGATTAACTACAAATTAAAAAGCGTATTTCTTTTAATTTGTAGTTAACCGTTATGCAGTGATGTTATAGAGTTTACTTCTGTGAAACTGATAGTTAAGATAAATATTGCTTCATGTTATGAATTTTCATTGTGTGTGTGTGTGTGTGTGTTCTTTAAAACTGTTATTTTATTCTAAGCAGAATAAAAAGACCTTTTAATAAATAAAGATTTGACAGTATATTGTTTCAAAAACAAGTATTCATTCAATATGTAGTTGCAATTCGTTACAATCATAGCTGATCAGAACGTTGTTCAGAGACTGGCGCAAAATCAGATCGCAGCCCGGGGGCACCAACCCGCAATGATAAAAAGCGTGGCAGTCCTCGTATCTGTTTGAATCAGACACTACCGGTCGACCCTTCAACACTATCCACATTTACAGGATTACGACAAAAACACAAAAGAAGATAATTCTATTGCAAACATGTTTTATTTCACAAATAGTAACGAGTTACAAAATCGTACACTATATAATCGTTTACAGACTACACGTACATCATTATATCGCGGATTTGTTGAAGTACAATACATAACATCTGTACAGGTAAAACAAAATAACATTTTTTATGTCCAAAAATTTGATTGATGGCAAAAAGAAATGTAATCCAGACAAGAACAATTTCCTTGTTTGTATTGTTAAATGTATACAATATGTCTTTATAAAGCGGATTTATTTCAATAGTTTTAAGGTAAGAAAATATTTATCACGAGCTGAAAAGCTCAATATCCAAATATTACATAACCCTGACACTTAAGATGAACAACCGGAGACATCGATTTTAATTAAGACATACGTAGAAATCTTTCATAAAAATTCAAGCAATCTGTAAACAATTCATTAGGCAGAAAACCATAACTATGCATAAGAAAATCTTTTAATTTGTCTGGCATCTATATAATTCAAGTGATTAATAGAAATGTCAAAATGTTACTCTATTCTACAATATTTCGCTTTATTCAAGAACAAAAAATGTCAAGATTGTTTTTTAACAACCTACCGGTACAATAAAAAACGAACAAAAAAAAGGAAATAAAGAACATGACTTCATGAGCAATTCACTCTTCTATATATTTAAAGATGGTAAGTAATGGTCGTTATTTTTATCCTTACAAGCCCTTTCCTTTTTATTTACAGGGAAATGAAACTCTTTCTGGCACACATTCATTTTGTTTCGTAAGACTATATTAAATTGTTCGGTTGTAGGGAGTTTGATTGATTGATTAGTTGGAGTATGACGTCCCGTGAGCAATATTTCAGCTATATCAGAACGAGAACAAGTTAATGAATCCACAACAATGTAAGTAAAAGTGGAATGGATGGGACAGCTGGTGCAACGAGTTTTAATAACTCTTGAAAAGGGAAAATGGTAAGGGGTAGGAAATTTAGCCTTCTATACGACACCTAGTGCGTCCGCTCTTCTTTAAGAAATATAGAAGGGCTCTTCATACTGCATGGAGCGTAGCGTTTCTCCACACAGTTTGGCTACATTGGGTCGCGGTCAGCCTTTCCGTATTATGACCTTACTACTACGCAAAGACATGGCATTCTCCTATCCATCAAATGGGGACGCGCCCGACAGCTCCGTATCCGGAGAGCCCTGATACCCGATTCAGGTACCGGGGGTTATAGGGAGATATCATATGTGTTAAAAGAAAAGGGTCGCTTTTTTATGATTGTTCAAACCTATGGGCATTAAAATGATGTAACATCGATAAAAAAAATTGCAAGAATAAAATGAAATATAGAAATAAGAAATAATTGTAACGAATTGCAGTTACATATTCAACGAATACTTGTTTTTGAAGTAATATACTGTCAAATCTTTATTTTTTGAAAGATGTCTTTTATTCTACTAAGAATAAAATAACAGCAGTATTTAACTATCAGTTTCACAGAAGTAAACTCTATAACATCACTGCATAACGGTCAAATATAAATAAATACATTTATTAAAAGACATACACTTTAAATTTGTAATTAATCCGTAACTTAACATGTAAATACAGGTGTTTGATATTTAAGCACTAATTTTGGAAGGTCGTTTTTTCAGTTTTAAAGATTTTTTTTTAACAGAGACAGCAGATAAAAAGGTCCTGATACATGCAAATGTTTTATTAGTATGAATACATGGATAAAACCTGAAGCTCTAAAGCTACAAAATACAAAAGAAAATAAAAACGGAAAGGGTATTAGGAGTTTAATGACACAAAAAAAATCTCAAGAAATGAAATTATGACACTCCCGCCTTAACACTGATTCCATTGCTACTTCCATACAACATTACCAAAAAACTATTCTGCACCAATATTTTTGGCCAATCACTTATTTAAGAATATCTATTTCAGATAGTACCTGTACGGCAGTATATGAACCGTGTTGCACAAGTATCTACATATTTGTACACATTGATTCTTCTTAAGGTATGTATTTTTTACAGGGCAAAGGAAGTATCCAATTTACATTTTCAAGAATGGCTCTCAGTTTTGTTTTCGCTTACAAGGAAAAGAAATACATGACATGGACGTTGGCGATATTGTCATAATTTGTGGTTAATTGCAACAGAAAGGGAAACACCAACGAGGCTTAAAATCACAATTTAATGTCACAATTCACCTGGAAACTAAACAGGAAAAACATCAATAAAAAGACAGAAGACAACGGTAAACAACGATAGTAGCTCGGGATAGCCGGACTTGGTACCGGCATTAGCAAAAGCCAGCGGTAGGGTTAAACAGGGTAAAATATTATGTGTACCCAAACCTCCCTATCCCTTTCCCTGTAGCATGATCAACATACAAATAAACCCAAGACAGGTGGACTACTAACTCCATTACCACTATCTCGAAAAGGGAAAGAAAAAGACAGAACATGATTTTGAAAGAAGGGTCAAGTAGCGCTTGACAAACCTCTTTTCAAAATGTCTATCAGCAATGAGAATTTTATTTCATTCATATTTATCTTCCTGCGATTACTTTTGGTTGTATTTCAGAAATTGATATTGTCACTAAAAAGCAATTACATCAAACATTAAAGATGTATGGTCATTGACTTTCTATTCACGAAACTCTGTTCATATTGTTAACGTTTGGTTGTAACTGAAGGGAAAAGGATTGTAAAGTAATACTATTGTTCTTTTATTTCAGCTAATGTAGATATAAAGAAGTCAGCATTTCCAGATGATAAGTTTATTTCGTGCCAATACAAATCTGATTTCAGTTGATCGGTCAAGAACAACAGACTAGGAACATATGTTTGCTATAAAGTATATAAAAATGGAACAGCGTTTTCAGAGTGAAAATGATATAATTACATAAATAAACGAGAGATATGTCTATCTTATATTTTTTAATCAGTACCAGTGAAATGCCAGTTCGAAGTTTGACGTTTGAAGTTTGAAGAAACGTAAACTATTAACAATGTATGCCAAGGACGAATTTAGAAATTGTATGTGAGAAATAGATATGTATTTAATATGCAAGATTTTACGAAGTGAATTGTGTAATTTTTTCTATTTTTTCGCAAGATCAACAAGCTATATCATTAAGATTACTGTCTCAAAATTGATTTCACTACAGAAGTTTTTCGGTTGTCAAATTGGTTTGAACCATCATTTCAATGTTTCTGTTCGATAGATGTCATAGTTTTTTCAATAGACCAGTTGCTTATTGTGTGATAGATGTGCACCGGTTTGACTGAACGCAAAACTTATTACTTGGAATGTGACGATTTGCTATATCAGATAATGTTGACCAGAGTACCCGATGATAGCTCTTGTATTTGTAGGATATAGACTGCTAGCGTTTAACTGTATTTCGCTTTTGTTTATATCTGTTTTGTTGTTTAATTTTTGTGGTGTTGAATCCTTTTTTCAGTATGACCTAAAATAATATGATAATAAGAAATAAACTGGTAAAAAATAATTGAACATCAGAGACCAAAAAAGGAAATACCGTCATAGCACTAAATCAAACGATAACATGGTGACACAAGAAAGAAGGGTAAAATAGGTAACCAACTGTAAAAGATCACACATAAATCTTTAGAGGTGTCATCAGCATGATCTCAAGGTGTTCCGAAAGATTAAGAACGACTTACTCACGGAATGTAAAGTAAAGATGTCTTTGTATGTGGAAACAAATCTGACATGCGCCTGATCGGAAAAATACTCAGTTCATTGATCATAATAGTTAATTATAAATGCAATGACAAACCAGTTTGATTTTATTTTATATCAATTTTTGGTGTTTGCTTTATTTTTTCATTGGACAATTTCTCTTTACCAGATGGCTGTTTAACGAGATACGTATATTTTGCAACTAATTGTGATGTTTGTTAGACATTTACTAGACTTGGTCTTCCTTTTTATATTCAAAATGTTCCGTCCTTTCTCATTTTTGTTGCTGCATCTATTCATTAATCTGGATTGATCTTCATGATACTATTACTAGAAACATTGTCTCCAGCTTTCTGGGTTTTGGATTTGTGCATCCCAATTAATAAGTCATACTTTTGTACAAGACCATATGTTACAGTCCTTGCTTCAGTAGCCGTTACTAAAAGAGCGATCATTAAGCGATCCGTCAGCCGTCAACGATCAGTCATCGATCAGTAATCGATCAGTCAACAATCTGTCAAAGTCTGACGGATACGAAAAGTAATTCACGTATTTGACGGATACAATAAGTAAATTACGTGACTGACGAATGATTGATCGGTCCTATCCGTAAATGACTGATTGATGGCCTTACGTCATCTTTCAAGTTAATACATTTTGCGAAATGATAATTTCGTTTCATCACAAAAATGAATTTAGAATTGAAATATATATAAAAAAAATTATTACAACACCCTAGGTATATTTAATCCGTACGTTAAGGTTAATATTATATTTACTTGAGGTTTCTGCTTGTACGTAGGAAATGCACAGTATATAATACAGTTTGTTCGAATGCATTACAATTTGGAGCCACATCTGATTTGACCAATCGTCGAAAATAGACAAACTAAAAAAAACATATTAAAATAATTTATACAACTGGTTAAACGTTAATTGTTAGACAATAACAGGAATGCAAATAAGAGCGAAACAAAAATTGAATGACAAAAAAAAAACAAAAAACAAAACAAAACGTCAAATGATTTGACGCATTCATACACAAAAGACTGGGAAATCCTTCTTTTCAAACACTAAATATGCTAAAATTTATTTAAATTGTGATTCATCAGGGACTATACATTACACTGTAATGTATAGTCCCTGGATTCATGAAATAAAAAAAATCTTCGAAAGGAATATGATGAATAAAACTTTCAAAAAATTTCAATTGTTTTGGTCATTGCTATAGACAGACTTTAAACCGCACATTAAAAATCTAACTTTTCAAGCTTTAAATATGTTAAAATTCATTAAAATTGTGTTTCGCAAAAGATAAAACTCCTTCAAAAGGATATGATGAATAAAATTTTCAAAGTATTTAAATTGTTTTGGTAATTTTTATAGACAGACTTTAAACCGCACACTTAAATCTAACTTTTCAAACTTCAATATGCTGAAATTTTTTGAAATTGTGTATCGGAAAAGATAAAACTCCTTCAAAAGGATATGATGAATAAAATTTTCAAAAAATTTAAATAGTTTTGGTCATGTTTATAGACAGAGTTTAAACTGGAGACTAAAAATCTAACTTTTCAAGCCCTACTTATGTTAAAATTCATTAAAATTGTGTTTCACAAAAGATAAAACTCCTTCGAAAGGATATGATGAATTGAATTTTCAAAATATTTAGATTGATTTGGTCATTTTTATAGACAGAGTTTAAACCGCACTCTAAAAATCTAACTTTTCAAGCCTTAAATATGTTAAAATTAATTAAAGGTGTATTTCGTAAAAGATAAAACTCTTTCAAAAGGATATTATGAATAAAATTTTCCAAAAATTTCAATTGTTTTGGTCATTTTTATAGACAGAGTTTAAACTGCCCACTAAAAATCTGACTTTTCAACCCTTAAGTATGCTTAAATTCATTAAAATTGTGTTTCGCAAAATAAAAAACTCCTTCAAAAGGATATGATGAATAAAATTTTCAAAAAATTTAAATTGTTTTCCCAATTTTAATAGACTGAGTTTAAACCGCAGACTATGCATCTAACTTTTCAGCCCTTAAATATGCTGAAATTTATTAAAATTGTGATTCGCAAAATAAAAAACTCCTGCGAAAGGATTGCATATGAGGTAAAATTTTCAAAAATCTGAATTGTTTTGGTCATTTTTAAAGATTGAGTTTAAACTGCACACCAAAAATATGATCTTTCAACCTAAAAGAATGCTTCGATTCATTAAAATTGTGCTTTGCAAAATATAAAACTCCTTCAAAAGGATATGATGAATAGAATTTTCAAAATATTTAAATTGTTTTGGTCATTTCTACAGACTGAGTTTAAACTGCGGAATGAAAATCTTACTTTTCAAACTTAAATATGCTGAAATTTGTTGAAATTTTGTTTCGCAAAAGATAAAACTCCTTCAAAAGGATATGATGAATAAAATTTTCAAAATATTTAAATTGTTTTGATCATTTTCATACGCAGAGTTTAAACCGCACTCTAAAAATCTAACTTTTCAAGCCTTAAATATGTTAAAATTCATTAAAATTGTGTTTTGCAAAAGATAAAACTCCTTCGAAAGGATATGATGAATAAACTTTTCAAAACATTTAAATTGTTTTGGTTATTCTTATAGACAGAGTTTAAACCGCACACTAAAATCTAACTTTTTAAACTTCAATATGCTGAATTTTGTTGAAATTGTGTTTCACAAAAAATAAAACTCCTTCGAGAGGATATGATGAATAAAATTTTCAAAACATTTAAATTGTTTTAATCATTTTTATAGACAGAGTTTAAACCGCACTCTTAAGATCTAACTTTTCATTCCTTAAATATGTTAAAATTCATTAAAATTGTGTTTCGCAAAAGATAAAACTCCTTCAAAAGGATATGATGAATAAAATTTTCAAAACATTTAAATTGTTTTAGTCATTTTTATAGACAGAGTTTAAACCGCACTCTTAAAATCTAACTTTTCAAGCCTTAAATATGTTAAAATTCATTAAAATTGTGTTTCGAGAAAGATAAAACTCCTTCGAAAGGATATGATGAATAAAATTTTCAAAATATTTAAATAGTTTTGGTCATTTTTATAGACAGAGTTTAAACCGTACTCTAAAAAACTAACTTTTCAAGCCTTAAATATGTTAAAATTCATTAAAATTGTGTTTCGCAAAAGATAAAACTCCTTCGAAAGGATATGATGAATAAAATTTTCAAAATATTTAGATTGATTTGGTCATTTTTATAGACAGAGTTTAAACTGGAGACTAAAAATCTAACTTTTCAAGCCCTACTTATGTTAAAATTCATTAAAATTGTGTTTCACAAAAGATAAAACTCCTTCGAAAGGATATGATGAATTGAATTTTCAAAATATTTAGATTGATTTGGTCATTTTAATAGACAGAGTTTAAACCGCACTCTAAAAATCTAACTTTTCAAGCCTTAAATATGTTGAAATTAATTAAAGGTGTATTTCGTAAAAAGATAAAACTCCTTCAAAAGGATATGAATAAAATTTTCCAAAAATTTCAATTGTTCTTGGTCATTTTTATAGACAGAGTTTAAACTGCACACTAAAAATCTGACTTTTCAACCCTTAAGTATGCTAAAATTCATTAAAATTGTATTTCGCAAAATAAAAAACTCCTTCAAAAGGATATGATGAAAAAAATTTTCAAAAAATTTAAATTGTTTTCTCAATTTTAATAGACTGAGTGTAAACCGCAGACTATGCATCTAACTTTTCAGCCCTTAAATATGCTGAAATTTATTAAAATTGTGATTCGCAAAATAAAAAACTCCTGCGAAAGGATTGCATAAGAGGTAAAATTTTCAAAAATCTGAATTGTTTTGGTCATTTTTAAAGATTGAGTTTAAACTGCACACCAAAAATATGATCTTTCGACCTAAAAGAATGCTTAGATTCATTAAAATTGTGCTTTGCAAAATATAAAACTCCTTCAAAAGGATATGATGAATAAAATTTTCAAAATATTTAAATTGTTTTGGTCATTTCTACAGACTGAGTTTAAACTGCGGAATGAAAATCTTACTTTTCAAACTTAAATATGCTGAAATTTGTTGAAATTGTGTTTCGCAAAAGATAAAACTCCTTCAAAAGGATATGATGAATAAAATTTTCAAAATATTTAAATTGTTTTGGTCATTTTCATACGCAGAGTTAAAACCGCACTCTAAAAATCTAACTTTTCAAGCCTTAAATATGTTAAAATTCATTAAAATTGTGTTTCGCAAAAGATAAAACTCCATCGAAAGGATATGATGAATAAAATTTTCAAAACATTTAAATTGTTTTGGTTATTCTTATAGACAGAGTTTAAACCGCACACTAAAATCTAACTTTTTAAACTTCAATATGCTGAATTTTGTTGAAATTGTGTTTCACAAAAAACAAAACTCCTTCGAGAGGATATGATGAATAAACTTTTCAAAAAATTTAAATAGTTTGGTCATGTTTATAGACAGAGTTTAAACTGCAGACTAAAAATCTAACTTTTCAAGCCCTAAATATGTTAAAATTCATTATAATTGTGTTTCGCAAAAGATAAAAGTCCTTTGAAAGGATATGATGAATAAAATTTTTAAAATATTTCAATTGTTTTGGTCATTTTTGTAGACAGAGGTTAAACTGCAGACTAAAAACCTAACTTTTCAAGACTTAAATATGTCAAAATTTATTAATATTATGTTGTTTAAAATATAAAACTCCTTTAAAAGAATATGCTGAATAAAATTTGCAAAAAAATATTGTTTTGGTCATTTTCAAAGATTGAGTCTAAAACGCAGACTTTGTATTATGCAATTTAGATACCCAGTTTTCATTCACCAATACATGTAAACGTTTTAAATGGAAACAAAATACAGCATTCGTAATTTAATCAAACTGTTCCTTTATATTCGGAAAAAGATGTATCTAACAACCTGGAAACACACGAGAATAATATTATGTTTATTCGTTTTGCCTTAAAATTCCAAATATTTACGTATCCGTCATACGTGATTTACTGATTGATACAACACGTAANACGTGAGGGGACGGGACGAATCGATTCTCGTCCATAACAGTTCACGTCCAGGTACTCGTCATTTGACGAATACAATTCGTCAATTGACAAGAGAGGACTCGTCATTTAATGATATGCAAAATAATTTATAGATTAATAGATAATTGAAATTTTCCAATGAAACGAAACTTCAATCGTGATAACGGTTTTATACAAAATTAGCATTGACAGTGACTGGGAACAGTCAAATACTTTTTTAATTTGATATAAAAAGAATATATTAAACATATTAAATGAAAATTTATAGTTTAATTTCCTTTCATTTGTTAAGAACTCCACGAAAATAAATAAAATGCTAAAAAATATCGATCAATTTTAATCAAATAATCATTCTTGTCATTGCAAATAGACAGGTGCGAGGGAAACTTTCCTTTTACAAATTATTTTGTTCAAAATCCCATAAAAATGTGATAAAAAGTATCTTTTGGATCTTCATTTTACTCATGACTTTTACACCGGTCAGTGCAAAACTTCCTTTTACACATTACTCATGTTACAAATTCCATGAAAATGAAAAAATGTGATAAACAATAACTTATGAATCTTCATTTTACTCATTACATATACACGGGTCATTGCGAAACTTTCCTCTTATGCATTACTCATGTTAAAAATTCCATGAAAATGAAAAAAAAAATGTGATAAAAAATAACTTATGAATCTTCATTTTACTCATAACATATACACGGGTCATTGCGAAACTTTCATTTTACACATTATTTGTTGAAATTCCATGAGAATGAAAATAAAATGTGATAAAAAATACTAATGAATCTTCATTTTACTCATAACATATACACCGGTCAGTGCAAAACTTTCCTTTTACACATTACTCATGTTAAAAATTCCATGAAAATGGAAAAAATGTGAAAAAAATTGCTAATGAATCTTCAATGTGGTCAATATAAATACACTGGTCAGTGTGAAACTTTCCTTTTACACATTATTTTGTTAAAATTACATCAAAATTATAAAATGTGATAAAAAAATACTTATGAATCTTCATTTTACTGAGTCATTTTATACACACCGGTCAGTGCGAAACTTTCCTTTTACACATTATTTTGTTAAACATTCCATGAAAATGAAACAAGTGAAGACCCTAAAAGATGTCTCGCCCGTCCCTGCTTCTCCTCTCAATTGATATGAAATCTAAGTGAACTTATCAGAAAACTAAATGTGCATTCTAGACTGTGAAAGTATGGTCACTGACAAAAGCCATATAGCTTCCAAAGACCAACCAATATACAAAATACCATTGACCTACCATTTATGCATCATGAGAAACCAGACATGCTCACTAGACCATGAAATTGAGGTCACATGCATAAGTCATATTGCAGACTGTCAAGCACTGTCCAAGACCAACCAACATACAAAATATCATTGACCTACCAATAATAGATAATGAGAATCCAACATGTTCACTAGACCATGAAATTGAGGTCAAAAACAAGTCACCTGCCAGACTGATATGTACTACCCAAGACCAACCTACATACCAAATATTATCAACCTACCACTTCTAGTTATTTAGAAATTGACTTAAGCACAGAAACTTAACGTGGCCACTCAACCGTGAAATTGAGGTCAAGAGCAAACGTTACCTGCAAGACTGACATGTACTACCCAAGACCAACCTACATACCAAATATTATCGACCTGAAACTTCTAGTTATTGAGAAATGGACTTAGGTCAAGGATAAATGTTACCTGCCAGACTAACATGTTCTACCAAAGACCAACCTACATGAAAAATGGTCTACCTGTATTGGGTTTTATTCGCGTGTTTATGATATTATAGGGAAACGGGATAGAGAAAGGGGAGGTTTGGGTACCCATAAACCGGTTTAACCCTACCACTGGCTTTTGCTGGTGCCGGTACCAAGTCCGGCTATCCCGAGTTCCNGAAAATACACATTTTCTCCATTTGATATTATATTGTTTTTGTGTCTAACGTCATTGTTTTCTGTGTTCTCGTTTTTGCCCTGTCTTTGGACTTCGATTTTTGTGAATGTCACCCCTTTGTTCCTTCGGTATTCTACTGCCGTTGATTAATGCACACAATACTGAAACTTGCTGTAATTTAACCTTAAACATATGGGAAAAGGCACATTTTTTCCATTTGATATTATATTGATGCCTGCAATATTGAAACTTGCTGTAATCCTAAAGGTTATTATTGACGGTTCGGTTCTGACTTGCTTACAGTACTTGTAGGCATAACCAATTTATGGTGTATAGTGTACGTTGAAATGGTGTATGGTTCAATAGTGCATGGTGTATGGTTCAATGGTTCATGGTGTATGGTGTTGCAACGTGAACCATACACCATACACCATGAACCATACACCATACACTATGAACCATACACCATAACCCATACTCCGTACTCGGTACATGTAACTCTGGACCATACAGAATACACCACGATCTAGCGACAAAGAACTGGATGGGCCCCGGGACTGGCACAATCGAAGTTAATATAAGATACACCATATATATGTTTTCAGATGAAGCAATGATAATGAAAATGAATCGTGCTTTTTATACACCAGCAGGTGGCTATTTTCTACAACCCTAAATGATAATTATTAGCCAAAAGAACGCCAAAAACATGTAGTGACAAAAGCGCATATCTTTTTATTATTTTTAAAACTAAAACCGAAGATGTGAACCGCAAAAATATTTTTTTATTTGTATTTTAACGTTTGAATTTTCCGCCGAATGGCGATGGACAATTAAATTATATTCATGAAGATCGAGATTGTTCGTGAAACATTTTTTCAATAAATTTTACAAAAACATTGACCAAAGTAATATTTTTTCAACAATCTTCCTTAAGACATGCAAGAAATTTATATACTAACAAACACTCATATTTAGTATGATTTGCCGTAACTGCCCACTAAAAGTCAATTTGACACATATTTCTCTAAACCATGCAACAAATCGTGTATGAATGGTAAATGCCATTTTGTCACAATGCTATCTAGCTGTTGTGACTCAAATTTGCTACAATTGTCCTGAAAAGATGCAACAATAAGGCTATCAATGGTATAATATATGGTGTAAATGCCATCTAGTACTAAAATTTAGTACAAATTTGCTGAAAATATGCAACAATATTGATATAGATGGCATGCCATATGGTGTAATTGCAATCTAATACTAAAATTTGGTACAAATTTACTGATTAAGAATGCAACAATATAGATACAGTACTGTGCAACGTAGTCCTTACCGTTTGACGAACGCGAAACAGTTGCTGACGGGACGTGAACGGATCGCTGACGGGAACGTGAGGGGACGGGACGAATCGATTCTCGTCCATAACAGTTCACGTCCAGGTACTCGTCATTTGACGAATACAATTCGTCAATTGACAAGAGAGGACTCGTCATTTAATGATATGCAAAATAATTTATAGATTAATAGATAATTGAAATTTTCCAATGAAACGAAACTTCAATCGTGATAACGGTTTTTATACAAAATTAGCATTGACAGTGACTGGGAACAGTCAAATACTTTTTTAATTTGATATAAAAAGAATATATTAAACATATTAAATGAAAATTTATAGTTTAATTTCCTTTCATTTGTTAAGAACTCCACGAAAATAAATAAAATGCTAAAAAATATCGATCAATTTTAATCAAATAATCATTCTTGTCATTGCAAATAGACTGGTGCGAGGGAAACTTTCCTTTTACAAATTATTTTGTTCAAAATCCCATAAAAATGTGATAAAAAGTATCTTTTGGATCTTCATTTTACTCATGACTTTTACACCGGTCAGTGCAAAACTTCCTTTTACACATTACTCATGTTACAAATTCCATGAAAATGAAAAAATGTGATAAACAATAACTTATGAATCTTCATTTTACTCATTACATATACACGGGTCATTGCGAAACTTTCCTCTTATGCATTACTCATGTTAAAAATTCCATGAAAATGAAAAAAAAATGTGATAAAAAATAACTTATGAATCTTCATTTTACTCATAACATATACACGGGTCATTGCGAAACTTTCATTTTACACATTATTTGTTGAAATTCCATGAGAATGAAAATAAAATGTGATAAAAAATACTAATGAATCTTCATTTTACTCATAACATATACACCGGTCAGTGCAAAACTTTCCTTTTACACATTACTCATGTTAAAAATTCCATGAAAATGGAAAAAATGTGAAAAAAATTGCTAATGAATCTTCAATGTGGTCAATATAAATACACTGGTCAGTGTGAAACTTTCCTTTTACACATTATTTTGTTAAAATTACATCAAAATTATAAAATGTGATAAAAAAATACTTATGAATCTTCATTTTACTGAGTCATTTTATACACACCGGTCAGTGCGAAACTTTCCTTTTACACATTATTTTGTTAAACATTCCATGAAAATGAAACAAGTGAAGACCCTAAAAGATGTCTCGCCCGTCCCTGCTTCTCCTCTCAATTGATATGAAATCTAAGTGAACTTATCAGAAAACTAAATGTGCATTCTAGACTGTGAAAGTATGGTCACTGACAAAAGCCATATAGCTTCCAAAGACCAACCAATATACAAAATACCATTGACCTACCATTTATGCATCATGAGAAACCAGACATGCTCACTAGACCATGAAATTGAGGTCACATGCATAAGTCATATTGCAGACTGTCAAGCACTGTCCAAGACCAACCAACATACAAAATATCATTGACCTACCAATAATAGATAATGAGAATCCAACATGTTCACTAGACCATGAAATTGAGGTCAAAAACAAGTCACCTGCCAGACTGATATGTACTACCCAAGACCAACCTACATACCAAATATTATCAACCTACCACTTCTAGTTATTTAGAAATTGACTTAAGCACAGAAACTTAACGTGGCCACTCAACCGTGAAATTGAGGTCAAGAGCAAACGTTACCTGCAAGACTGACATGTACTACCCAAGACCAACCTACATACCAAATATTATCGACCTGAAACTTCTAGTTATTGAGAAATGGACTTAGGTCAAGGATAAATGTTACCTGCCAGACTAACATGTTCTACCAAAGACCAACCTACATGCCAAATGGTCTACCTGTATTGGGTTTTATTCGCGTGTTTATGATATTATAGGGAAACGGGATAGAGAAAGGGGAGGTTTGGGTACCCATAAACCGGTTTAACCCTACCACTGGCTTTTGCTGGTGCCGGTACCAAGTCCGGCTATCCCGAGTTCCTATCGTTATTTATGTTTGTCTCTTGTTTTCATTATTGTTTTTCTGGTGCAGTTTGCTTGTAGATTGTGGCATGTGATTGTAGTTCCTGGCCATTGTAGGTGTTTGCTGTTTTCCTGTTTTTGCTATTTTAAGCAGTGAAACTTTACATGGCCATTCAACCAGGAAATTGAGGTAACGGACAAAAATAACCTGCCAGACAGACATGTTCTACCAAAGACCAACCTACATACCAAATATTATCAACCTACCACTTCTAGTTATTGAGAAATGGACTTAAGCAGAGAAACTTGACGTGGCCACTCAACCGTGAAATTGAATTCAAGGACAAAAGTTACCTGACAGACTGACATGTACTACCGAAGACCAACGTACATACCAAATATAATCAACCTACCACTTCTAGTTATTGAGAAATGGACTTCAGCAGAGAAACTTAACGTGACCACTCAACCGTGAAATTTAGATCAAGGACAAAAATTACCTGCCAGACAGACATTTACTACCTAAGACCAACAAACATACCAAATATTATCAACCTACAACTTCTAGTTATTGAGAAATGTACTTAAGCAGAGAAACTTAACGTGGCCATTCAACCGTGAAATTAAGGTCAAGGACAAAAGTTACTTCCCAGACTAACATGTACTACCTAAGACCAACCGACATACCAAATATTATTAACCTACCACTTCTAGTTATTGAGAAATGTACTTAAGCAGAGAAACTTAACGTGGCCACTCAACCAATTGAGGTCAAGGGCACATTATCTTATATCCGTCAGGTAGTACTCGACTAGTTCTACCACTGGACCATATATGATGTTCCTACACCAATGGGTTTCAAAATATCCTGTAAATGTCAAAGTTAACGCCGTCGCCGCCGCCGTCGCCGTCGTCATACTTTGCACGCATATGTCTCGGTTTCCGCGACTTTACTTATGAATCTACATGTTACTCATAAAATATACACTGGTCAGTGCGGAACTTTCCTTTTACACATTACTCATGTTAAAGATTCCATTAAAATGAAAAAACATGTGATAGAAAATTACTTATGAATCTTCATTTTACTCGTAACATATACACCGGTCAGTGCGAAAACTTCCTTTTACACTTTGCTCATGTTAAAAATTCAATGAAAATAAGAAAATGTGATAAAAAAATACCAATGAATCATCATTTCATATACACCGGTCAGTCTGAAACTTTCCTTTTACCCATTATTTTATTAGAAATTCCATGAAAGTGGAAAAATGCGATAAAAAATAACTTATGAATCTTCAATTTAGTCACTATATATATACCGGTCAGTGCGAAACTTTCCCTTTACACATTATTTTGTTAAAAATTCCATTACATATATACTGGTCAGTACAAAAAAGTTGGTCTCTGACTTCAGACGTATATATATATATATATATATATATATATATAT
>MJUU01027244.1:31518-43480 GCA_002080025.1 Modiolus philippinarum
TTGATTTCCGGGTTGGTACCCCCAAGGTCAAGGTCACAGTTGCTAAAAATAGACTAAAATTTCAATAAAATTTTGGTTTCCGGATGAAAACTTGAGTATACTACATCGGATCTAAACCAATCTTGGTCATGTGCTTACTATCACCCAAGACAGAACCCTTTTAATTACCGGGTTGGTACCCCCATGGTCAAGGTCACAGTTGCTAAAAATAGACTAAAATTTCAATAAAATTTTGGTTGCCGGATGATAACTTGTGTATCCTGTGTCTGATCAAAACCAAATTTGGGCACTTGCTTACTTATCACAAAAGACATAATCCCATAGATTTTAGGGTTGATAACCCCAAGGTCAAGGTCACAGTTGCTAAAAATAGATTAGTATTACATATAAGACTGTTTCTCAGATTATTTGTTGGAACTACACATTGTATCAAAACCAAACCGTTTCCAGTGCCTATTTATCACAGGAGAAAGACCCTTTTTAGCTCGACTGGCCTAAAAGGCCATGTAAGGTATTGCCATCACTATGCGTCCGACGTCTGTCGTCCGTTGTCCGTCCGTCCGTCAACATTTTTAAACATCTTTTCCTCTGAAACCGCTTAGCCAAATTAAACCAAACTTGGCCTGAATCATCATCAGGGTATGGTTTTTCAAAAAGATGTTCAGTTTGTCCCTCTGTCGAGCAACATGGCCGCCATTGCTAAAAATGGAAAATAGGGGTAAATTAAAGTTTTTGGCTAATAACTGGAAAACCGTTACAGATATCAAAAATCTGAGTAAAAATGCTCAGCATGATGAGATTTTGGAGAAAATCTGAAAACCCATCTCGGAGTTATAGACCTTTTTCCGTTAAATTTTCAAATTTTTTGCAGTTTTTATTTTTTATTTCAAAAAATGTAACAGATAGAGGTCAAGTGTCAATGCAAAAATGTTCAGCATATCAAGATCTACCCACCCTGAAATTTTGAAGAAAATCCATAAACCCTTGTAGGAGTTATTGCCCTTTTTTCACCGAATTTTAAAAATTTTCGTATTTTTCATCTTTTATTTCCAAAACTATAGAAGATGAATGTTAAGTGTAAATTGATGAAATTTTTGCCATGCTGTGGCGACTTCAAAACTGATGTTGAAAATTCTTCCTTGACCGCCATTTTCAAAATATTGATGTTGCAACTTCAAAATCGGTGTTGAAAATTGTTTGTTGACCGCCATTTCAAAATGGCCGTCAAAAAAGGCGGGAAAATTCAACATTGTCCGATTTCAATGCAATTTGGTTTCCAAATAGATATTGATGTTTCGACTTCAAAACCGGTGTTGAAAATTGTTCGATGACTGCCATTTTCAAAATGGCCGCCAAAAATAGGGAAAATTCAACATTGTCCGATTTCAATGACATTTGGTTTCCAAATTGGTCTTGATGTCGTAACTTCAAAACTGATGTTAAAAATTGTTCGTTGACCGCCATTTTTAAAATGGCCGCCAAAAAAGGCGGAAAAATTCAACATTGTCCGATTTCAATGAAATTTGATTTCCAAGTAGATATTGATGTTGCGACTTCAAAACCGATGTTGAAAACTGTTTGTTGACTGCCATTTACAAAATGACATCTTGACTTCAAAACTGGTGTCGAAAGTAGTCCTTAGCAAGAAAGTTTTGTCAAAAAAGCCCACCAAAGAAATATAGTAAAACATGATCAGACCTTAAAAACAGTTCAAGATATTGGAGATGTTTGAACTACGAAAGTTTGAGAACCTGAAGATCAACTGTGTAACTTACAATGTTACCTTGATTGTGGCAACTGAAAGTCAGGTGAGCGATACAGGCTCCTGGGAGCCTCTGGTTTATAATTATTTGATATATATATTGTACATAGTTATGCCTTTTATAATTTAAGGGTTTCGATTGCAATGAGGCGGGGGCATCCGTGTCCCATGGATACAATCTTCCATTTGTTTTTTATTTTGGTTTGGAATATCATTTTTTCGCTTTGAACATCGCTAAATCAAGTCTGTGACAAAGCAAAATTTCTTTCAAAATTAATTTATTTCATTATATGAAATGCATTTCAGGAAAAAAAGCAATGATCCTTTCATTACAAAAAGTTTTTTTTCAAAGTCTAGAATAAATATTTTGCAAAGATGATGAAACTGTAAATATGTTTAAGCTTTATCAAATTTAACTAGAAATGTTTCAATCTTTTATATTGTTCACATCCTTAGGAAAAAATCAAAATAAAAAAAATGCAATAACCTTTACACACAATATTGTAAAATGACAGGTGTCAGCTTGATGAAAAAAAAACAATTTAACGTTACTGGTCAACAATATTAAGAATAATAATAATAATAATAATTTTCGGACAGAACATTGGTTTCTTCATGCTTATTTTCATTTAATTTTATTATATTTTTCCTTTTTCATTTCTTCTCTTCTTTAATATAACATGTTTGTAACTGCTTTGTATTTTAATTTTTTTTTGTTCTATCTTATGTTAACTATAATTATTTAATGTTTGTAGAAATATCTTGGTACATCTGTTTTAAGAGCTTGAAAGAAGTCACCCAAGGACAGTTTAGCAGCGAACACCCCTTGACCTATCTTTCAAACTTGCGTACTGTTTTTTTTTCCTTTCAAGATTGTGATCATTGAGTTAGTAGTCTACCTGTATTGGGTTTTATTCGTATATTTATTATACTATAGGGAAACGGGACAGATAAAGGGAGGTTTGGGTACCCATAAACCGGTTTAACCCTACCGCTGGCTTTGCTAGTGCCAGTACAAAGTCCGGCTGCCCCGAGTTCCTATCGTTGTCTACGTTTGTCTTTTGTCTTATTCGTGTTCTTTATGTGTAGTTCCATAGCAGATTGTGGCATGTTATTATAATTTTCAGCCATTGTAGGTGTTTCCTGTTATTCGTTTTTTCATGTATGCAAATTTTTATTTCCTTTATTCATTTTTTTCAATATATATCTGATTTGTAACATTATAACTAATAAAGCCGTTACAAGTCAGTTTGAGTTATCCCCTTATCTACTAACGCTGAAAGCGTCAATACGGGGACTTTCAAGATAGAAACTCTCGTGTAACTGAAGGCATAAACGGTCTCCTCAAATACCAGTATGAAGGAATGACTGGATTATTGAAATAAATATCTAAAACCAAACTATTTATGAAATTGAAGTTTATACTTATAATATTTTCTACATGACAAACTAAAATTTATTTGACAAAAACAATTAACCTGAAGCACCACAAATAGATTAAATATACATCACCCAAAGCTCAACAGTGTTGATTAATTAGTGCTTCCCTTCTCAATGTAATGATATTCTGATCTTTTTCGTATAATATATTTCTTTTTGTATTTTGCAATTTAAAGTTTTTATTTCAGTGTATTGGTGTAGTTAACGCCAAGACGCATTTGTTAATTCTGTTTTTCAATCAAGTTCGAAACGTATACGATGAATATCTGGAATGGTATTTTTTCGCCCGATGATCGAGTTCCCCGTTGACTGACTGATTTTTTCAATTGTTTGATGTCAGTAATTGTGACAATTCATCAGGTTAACCCCATCTAAAAAAGTTGAAAACAATGTCTCATGTCGATGCCCAATTCAATCCAAAATCAAGGTGGATCAACTTAGCGCGGCCAGACAGTCGACCTTGATTTTTGCCCTCGCAATCAATTATTATGTGAAAAGAATGACAAAATAAAGACAAATGATTAATCGAAATCAAACATGCTCATCAAATGAAAAATCACGTGGCAGCAGGTCCCGTGAGACGTCGCAACGTCAAGATCTGGAAACACGCGTTTTACATCTAATAGAGATATCCCATAAAAGTACGTAACGGTTGACGAACGTATAGGGACCGTTTATTTTGTAATATAGAAAAAAAAATCAATGGTAGCAAGTCTTCATTCCAAATGTCAACTACTGTATACCAGATTCAATATAAAATAAAATACAATCTATTTGCAGTTTTTTCAGCAAACTTTAACACTTTAACGATCGTTAAATTTTGCTCGTATCTCGTTCGTCAAAGCTGATCATACGTACGATATACATGTACGTGTACTTACCTGGGAGACCATGACCTTAATCAGACCTGAAGCTGTATATCGCTAATATATTTTGACTGAATCTACGATGTATTCTATTATGTTTAGAATCAATTTTTGACATTTATTGATTACTACTTTTTTTCGGCAATGAGAGAAGATTATGGAATGCTTTATGGTCGTGGTGAAATCGACAAGAGCAATCTCTTCTTAATTTTTGTTTGGAAGCAACTTTTTTGATAATTATATATAAATCACAATATTTTGAGAAAATAATAACCTACAGTATAAAGATTGATTGATGAATTGAACATTATTTAACGTCTACTGAGCAATATTTCAGCTATATCAAGACGAGAATAAGTTTGTTAATAAATAATCATTTTGGGGTATGGAAAGGATCACTGGACGTGAAATTCTGACTGCCACTGAAAAAGTAGGGTGAAATCGAAAGGGTCTAGAAATTCAGCCTTGTAGCCGATCACCTCCGGACCACTCAAAAAGAGCTTGCTACAAGGGTTCTTTAACATGCAGGAGGCGTGGCATTTCTTCCAACACCTGGATCTTAGTTTACATCCCATCCGAAAGATGGGTTGTGTATTTATTAATCCCGTAACAACCACGGAATGGGTCCTATTTCTATATCCCGGGGTTCCCTCGGGTCAGCCCCGTTTAGGAGGGGTCATATCCCGCAAGCCGGAGATACTAGGTCCTATTTCTATACCCCGGGGTTCCCTCGCGGGAAACAGTATTAAGAGAAAAAATTCTTAGATTAAGTAAGATACTAGTATATTACTAAAGGAAAATAATGATAAATTTGAAAAAAAAATCGCATCCAGTGAGTAATATTTTATTTTCAAGTGCATGGGGGAAAAATAGTAAATCCACTTCCGAGGCATTTAATAGTTACTATTTATGATGAACGGATTTTTGATGCATTCATCGCTTCAAGATCAAGACCAGTATTAATGATTCATTTGGGCTGTTTGTCATGAGTATCTTTTTTCCAAAATGTTTATATTCTATTTTATGAATTCTTAGAACATTTCAGTTATAACAGAACGAATACAAGAACATCAATTAAAAAAATATAAGTAAAAGAAGTAAAAGAAGAAAGAAATAAGGTGGAAGGAACCTTTTGAGTGTCACTTGAAAATAGGAAACATGGGTAGTGGCAGGAAATTTAGCCTTATATACCTCCTCGGAAGGCTGCTCTCATTACACAATGTATACTGCATGGAACTTTTCTACGTCTTCGATGGTCCACGGTCCGGCTTTTCGTATTATGACCTGACTACCCCATATGGACAGGACATTCCCCTATCCACCACCTGACGACCCGCCCTGCACCTCTCTGGACATAGCCACTGACAACCGATCCAGGTGCTATAATATTTTCATAATGTTGGTATAAAATGTTTCATTTATAATAAAAAAATCTAAGAATTACACTGCATTAGTATATATTAATTTGAAAAGTAAAATACATGATGTTTGTATTAATTACACAGAAGTTAATTTGTACCCCCCCCCACACACACACACACAGTACGGAAAAAATCGGGAGAAAGGCTTATGGTTAACTGTATATAAATTGTTGTTGGCATATGTTGTTTTCGTGACAGTGTCGTGGACATAAGTTTTTTCTCGATTCGGTTGGATTCCTGTCAATGTTATAAATTTTATTAGAAACAATCAGCAGCATAAAGATTATCAGGTTTAATATCTTTCCATCTGAGAAATATTTCAGCCATATCAATGAACAAAGATGTATTAAGTGTTAAGTGTTTGTAATATTGAATGTGTAGCAAAATGTCACGGGGTTAAAATTGTGACAGTTAGGAGAAACAAGGGATGGTACCGACATTGGTTAAAAAACCATGCATCCGGTAAGCTACGAGGAAAGTTGTCTGTAAGAAGTGTTGATCCTTCCATAAAACATGAATACATCGGCAAACGAATACCGAAGCAAGAACGAGGAAAGGGGGAATTCTTAAATCCTAAATTCAAAATGAAATGACGTGAATTTACATTGCATCAGAAAAAATAAAATAATAAAAAAATAAAATAAATAAATCGGCTGGATCCTGTCTTCGAAAAGGCAGTTGTCAATTGGTTCAAGAAAAAAGAGAGTCCGTGCTATATTTGCCGTTTTTTCCACTTTTCGCAAAATTATTCACGACTTTTTTATATAAAAAAAGGTTCCATGCAACATCCTACCTCGCATCCTGCAAAGTAGACTTATTCACTCTTTTATGAACTGCTTTTTACCGATAACAACAGTTAAAATATCCGAATACAAACTTGACAGTTTATAACGTGACCGACAAACGTAAGGGCCCGACCATTTAACCTGAAAAAGGGGGGAGGGTTTATGGGTTTTTTCTGGACAGAAAATTTTTTTTACGTGTATCAACAAAATATTTTTTTCCAAAATCAGCTCGAAAATACTTTTTTAGAAAAAAAAAAACATAGCCCCCCTCCCCTTTCAAGTTAAATGGTCGGCCCCTAATCACCAATGACACATATCAAAAAGGTCTGTTCGATTCTGTCGGAACATTTATCAGGTTGTTTTTGTATGAAGGTGCCCAATACATTATCCCGGAAAAGTAGAAACAAATAAACAAACATTTCCAAAATGATTCATAAGGCATAGAAACTACCACAATCTTAACAATGTTTATTACATCTCTGTTCTACTTGTTACATAATAAAGGATCCAATTTGTCATGCTTCGTGATCATAGGTAAAGTTGCGTCGAGATAGGTATTTCTCGTCTAGTTACGTACTTTTATGGGATATATCTAATAGAACAGTAGTCGAAAACGGAAAATAGGCCTTAGGAATGAATGGCCGACATGGCAATAGAGGTTTGAAGTCTGCCGCTCCTAAAATGGGATGGTTTGGTTAAAATGTCAACATACTCACTATTTACGTCTTGATACAAAAAATCTTGATAATGACCTTGACCGGGCCCGGAGATTATTCGGAATCGTAAGCGACATTTCTGGGCATAATTTTAATTTCAACGTATAAAAATACATTTTGTCTACGAGTTATAATTTTCTGCTGGAAAGTGAAATACTATATTTGATAAAATCTCTGTATCGTTTCTTTTTTTAGTAGTATATATCTATAAAGTGTGGATTATAAATGAAACGAGTATAACCGCACTTAACACGATACATGCAACTAAAGAACGGATACTCGATGAACGCACACGATTTTTACGATGAACGCACGCGGTTTACACGATGCACGCTCACGATGAGCGCTATTTTGGCAATGTTGAAGGTTTCCGTTGCTTTATGACATGTCATATCGGTCAGGGCTCTACGACACGGCAGATCAGTCAGGATTTTATGACAGGTTAGAGCAATCAGGGCTCTACGACTGGTCAGAGCAGTCAGGGGTATATGACAGGTTAGACCAGTCAGGATTCTATGAAAAGTTAGGTCAGCCAGGGCTCTATGACTGGCCAGAGCAGTCAAGATTCTATGACTCCCAAGTTAACTTCAAGCAAACTTAGGACTGTTCTCATGACTGCTCCCCAAGTTAACTTGGCCGGGAGGTTATGTTTGCTCCCTACTGTATATAGAAAACATGCCTTTCAATTTAACCTCTTTGTGATTGTTCTATAATAATAAGTTGGAATATATTTTCTTTTAATTGTATAAGCTGTATAATCATGATAATAGAACAAATAAACAAAAAAGTATCAAACAATGCCACTTCCAAATAAAAATATACAATAAATTGATAAAAAAAAGCAAAGTTCAACAAATAGAATAAAACAAGATCAAGTGAAAAGTCGAACCCCAAAGTAAATGTATCATAGATAACCGTCAAACGAAAGTTAAGAAGTGGGTCAAAATAGACGAAAATTCGGATTATACAAACAGGGTCAAGACAACCTTATTGTCAAATTATGTTGGAAGGATTAAAATAAACGTGATGGAATATTAGGTCAAAAGCAAAAAAATGAATTATCAAAAAAATGATGTTTTCAAGACAAAAAAGGCTAGCTGAATTTGAAGTATATTCATCTTTAGAATGCTTTTTATTTGGGTTAAAAAGGAACAAATACCTTACTTATTGAAGGTTGCCATTTCGAAAACTTAAATTTGTTCAAATCAAAATGTTGGAAGAATAAAATCCGAAAAATGTGTAAGACCCGAGAGATTATTGCAATTGTGCTCTGTGCATATTGGAACATCGTCAGACTTTATATGCGTCTTCATTTATACCTCGCTATCATTCGGTATAAAATTTTGACAAATATATGGTATAATTATGTTTCAATGTGAATAGAGCCCGTTTGCAATAATGCATTTCTTATTTAGCTCACTAACAGACTGCTTATATATAGATTTTTATGCTCGCCTTGTTTTTTTACTTTGTTATAAATATCAAGTTATATCTTAACCTATATTTTCAGCAATAATATTAATACCACTCAAAGCTCGACTTGGTTACCGCCCTATTATTATGGTTGGAGGAGTTTTGACTTTTATTGGTTACATTAGTTCCAGTTTTGTGTCATCATTTCCGATACTATATCTAACTATGGCAATAATTCCAGGTATGCTTTAACTATCACAATTCTGATGCAACATTTATTTAACAAATCATTTCATTGGTCAACACTGACCGTCAGCTGCGCATGTTACGTCAAGTACATGCCTAATTAAGACTAAGTATGTGCCCTGTCTTGTCTGGTTTCCTGTCCATTTACATTTAATTTTAATACAAATAATAAGATATGAAATTGTTTGATTGCATTAGAATTGAAATAACAGTACATTGTTTAAATGACTGATCTTGATTTGACGCAAAAGACAAAGTAAAACTCAATACGACAACTATAGTTTTGTATTACCAGAAACTCACATAAAATATCAACATGGAAGCATTTTTTCAAACCATGAAAATCCATCGATCTGCCTTTTATTGTTATTGTCATTTTTTCATATTGAAGTGTGCTTCTAGAATAAATATTTTGACTTTTTTGTAATCATATTTCTGCTTTTTTTATGTGAATTTTGTAGGTATAGGTCATTCCATGGCATACGCTGTTTTACTTATGTCCGTTGATAAATACTTTGACAAAAAGAAGTCCATTGGTATGGCAATCGGTACTATTGGTAGCGCCGTTGGAATTGTAGTACTGCCAATTCTATCTGAGTATATGCTGTCTGAATATGGATTTGAAGGGGCAATTTTCATCCATTCAGCACTATCATTACATACGGTATTGTGCGGAGCTGTTGTGTTTCCAGTGCAAACAACTAATACCAATGATAAAAGTAAATACCAATATAAGAATGACCTAAGAATTCAAATCAATAACTGTGTTATTCTGATTGATCTGAGTGTAAATTAAGCATTAAATGTATAATCATAAAACGAGATTATGAAGACTTCAAAGTCAATAGAAAATGGCCTTGTTACTGTTATATAATCATATGGTATGTAGACAGTAGTCCATGTACCTTTAACTGAGTGTACAAATATAGATATTTATATATCTATTTTTAATTAAAATGTTGAAATATTTAATTTATTTTAGATTCCCCTTTTTATTGTTTAAGTCACAAAGAGTTAAGGCAAAAATGACAAAAACAGTAAAAAGACTGTATTCCGAATCCCCTTTTATTACATCTTTTCGGAGAATGAATCCATCCGTTTTCTGCTAGAATAGTTTTATACTTAAATAAGCAATGAAGGGATATATGAAGTAAAAACACATTAGACAAAGTCTCTATAAATACATGATTAAAAGCAATGGAACAACGCTTTTATTGTTGTTATCCATCTTGAAGTCTTTAAGTCTGTCTTATTTTGCCCTTTACATAATTTATAAAACCCGAAAGTGGATCACCAAGTGCATTCCAAGCAAATAATTATCCTGAATATTTTATTTACGATCTTATTACTTTAAAGGTATTAATCAACAAAAGAAGCGATTCACGGATTTGATCTAAAAATACATTTTACTTTCTTGCAGAAAACAATATTTCATATATAAAATGTGTTCTCTCGCATGTAAATAGTAACATTATGTCCAAAAACGTCGCTTACAATTACAATTAGGTCAATCTCAAGGTCGTAATCTAATCTAGAATTTCTATTTCGGGACGAAAGTATTTTGTATAACCATATGCAGCGTCTATGAAATTGTCACATTTTCACAACAACTGACTTTAAAACCTGTTGCGATGTGGACCAAGTATTCGTCTGGGCCGATTTCCGTATTCAATTCACGAAAGTGTAAAATCTGTTTTCGCTGTCTTGACGTTTCGACGGGATCTACCTCTACGTCATTAATATTTTCGTGAGCAAGTTTGCCTTACATGAATAATTAGTCTTATGTTTGTCATTCCTAAGGTTGCTTTTCATAAAGCATTCAATTGTCATCGACGCTAAGAAAGCGCCTGATACTTGTTAAGGTTGATTTAAAATTAAGCGGGCATCAAATGGAGATGCTGTTTGCCCTTTTAAGATGGCAAATTGTTAACCTGGTACGGTGTCCAAATAATTGACATCAAGCAGTTCAAATCATCCTTCAATTAACGGCAAACTCGACTATCGGGCAACAAAAAATAACATTCCGGTTTCACAACGTATGTGTTTGAAAATTTATTTCAAAATGGAATAAACCAATAATTTTGACGTGGAATACACAAATACACTTAATAGCAAAATTAAACTAGATTTGCAATTGCAAGCAATAGCCGATGTCTTCCCAGATTACCAAATTGATGATTCTACCTTATTAGCAGTCTCAAAATATACCCAAAAATCAATTTTCATATGAAATCGGAAAATGTCGCAATTTTGACGTATTTTGGCACCCATCTTAGAAATGACGGCCATTTTGAAATTTTCAAGCATACAGCATACAACTTCAGATGGTGATCCATTTTTGTGCAAAGTTTGAAGTCATTTCATCCCCCCATTTCAAAATAATCACTCGGACAAGAATTATTGGGAGAAGAAGAAGAAGTACTAAATTTGCAATTGCCAGCAATAGCTGATGTCACCCCAGACAACCAAATCCATGATTCCATCCAAATCACAGCCTCAAAATATACCTAAAAATCAATTCTTGTTGAAATCTGACAACATTGAAATTTTGACGTTTTTGCGGCCATATTGGAAATGACGGCCATTTTGAAAATTTTTAACGCACAACATATAACTCCAGATGGTTGTCTGAAGTTTGAACATTAGGCATTTCAAAAAAATAAAATAAAATAACTCGGACAAAACACATGGGAAGAAAAATAAGAAAAAGAAGCGTAGAATGACAGCACTTCGTTTTGGGTAAAATAAATTGCTAAATATAAAATATTTTCAAAATGAACTGTGTATTTTCCTTTTTACTGAGTAGTATAGAAGCGACAAAATGTTAGGTAACTACTAACAACGTCGCCAGTTTACTCCATGAATATCTGACAGTATAGCAGTGAAACCGGTAGGAGATGAACAATGTGATGTTTTATTGGACTTTAAAGTTTTTTTGTGTTTAATTATGAATCCTTAATAGATTGTGCATTTCCGATTTTGTGTTTTTAATATATTTTATTCGCGTGTGGATATATTGATCATTTTTCGCTATATATATATATATATATATATATATATCGGTCTTAAAAGTTAATTATTGTATGAAATTATATATTGTTCAAATAAAAATCCAACAAAACTAGAATTTCCATATTTATGCATCACTAGTACTTTCAACGTCTGAAAAGACGATCTTCAGGCCTGAAGATCGTCTTTACAGACCTGAAGATCGTCTTTACAGACGTTGAAAGTACTAGTGAAGCATAAATATGGAAATTCTAGTTGTGTTGGACTTTTATTTGAACAATATATATATATATATATATATATA
>MJUU01027244.1:45036-56019 GCA_002080025.1 Modiolus philippinarum
ATATTCGTCTAAGGTAAGGGGCTAACAGAGCGCCATAAGTGAGAAGTGATTAACAGCTACACCATCCGTTAATCACTTCTCACTTCTGGCGCTCTGTTAGCCCCTTACCTTAGACGAATATGTAACTATTTTTTAAGGGCTCGTATAAGCAAAATAATGCTTATCCAGAGTTTTCAGTAAGTTGGGCAGGTTTCTTGGGCCCCTTAGACGATTATATATATATATATATATTAGCAGCCTCAAAATATACCCAAAAATTAATTTTCATATGAAATCGGACAATGTCCCAACTTTGACGTTTTTTGGCACCCATCTTAGAAATGACGGTCATTTTGAAAATTTCAAGCATACAGCATACAACTTCATAAAATTTAAAAAAAAAGAAAAAGAAAAAGCTAAGATGCTGAAATTTAAGATTTCAAAAACAAGACCTGTTTTGTTTTTAATAGTTCGGAATGTTAACTCACCATATGCTGTCGGCGTTGATGTGCTGGTACAAAAAAGAAAGTTAAATTATGTGATCGCTTTTGCAATAACATATGAACACCAAAAGGATACGTAGTAAATGCAGACTAGACAAAGTTTTATTGTTGTTCTTTATCTTGAAGTCACCTTGTGCCAAAATTTGAAAGTATATCTCTTGAAGAAAATGTTAACTGCAGTAGACAACTAATTAACTCCCATTTTCTTAAAATGTGGTTATTTTATTCTACTTAGAAAGGTAAAATAACACCTTTACACGTATATTTGTTGTAGAGAGGAAGGCCAAAATGTTCAATGAGAACAACACAGAAGCGAAACAAAATCATGAAGTACAATGTATGTTGTTTTGTCGAACACCACGATTCATTGCCTACCTGTTGACAAACTTCCTGTTCACAGCAGCGATATTCATACCCAGCAGTCAGCTTCCAGAGACTGCTGTTTCAGTGGGTGTTACCATCGCTGACATATCATTTGCATTGTCAATGGGCGGCATCAGTAGTGCATTTGGAAGAGCTAGTTTTGGAGTGTTTTGTCATTTCTTTCCTTATCACATTATAAAAATTTGGATATTTTTCCTGATAGCGACTGCCGCTGTGATGTTGATTGCCCCATTTTCTAAAAATATGGACCATTTTTTGACTTTCACAATCTTGTATGGTTTTTTCGAAGGTAGGTGATATTACATTTGATTTTAGTAAGTTAGTTGTTCCTTTTCTGGTCGTGAGCTATTTAGTGCCCTTCTTTATACCTAGATAACATTTTAATTAAAGTTATACATGATACGTCCATCAATCATATTTATTTTCAGTTCCATTGCATATGCACAGTAACATCGTCGCATAAAAAGGGTAGGTTTTGATGATATAAGAATCAGTTAGAAGCATTTTTCAAAAACATCGACAACTTTATCAAAAACTATTTAATCCACTGAAATACTCGAAAATGGGGGAACTAAAAAGGAATGAATTGTAAACCTTCGACCAACGTAAGTTGCTGAACTGCTGAAAGGAGAATGATTTTAAGCAGTATTATATTTGTTTCTTTTGCAATTACAAGGAAATAAAAGCCATTGAATGCTCCAACGCAACAGGATTTGACGTTTTTAAGAGAAAGAGGCATATTCATCGTTAAATTTTGAAAGAAAATGTAAATGACGTTCATAGCCTGTTATTACGTCTTCACAAAAAAAAATAAAATAAATAAAAAAATTTATTTTTGTTCTTCTTCACACGTTACCCCTACTTGGTATCTTTTACAAATCAGCCCCAAAGGCATTTTTATCTTAAATTTCACTGTTTTATAGGTACATGTACAAACAAATTTCCTTTTAAAATATATAAAGGAGAATACCATCATTATGTGTAACAATTAAATGTGGAAAGTCGTGTGAAAAAAAGCGATACCTGCTACTGGTACTCGACATGTATGGAACAGTCATTGTCAAAAATTGAAGATAAATTCTTGATGCATACTTGCAAAATCTAGTTGACAGCAAGCTGAGAGTGAATGAGAACACAGCCACAACTAGGGGCATATGTCAACTAAATTGACATCTGATGGAATATTTAGTACATTTTTTTTACTACATAGTGATTTGGAATATAGCCGAAAAAGTGAAGTTCATTCATTTTTACAGCTTTGGATGATCATTCATGGCATACATATGATGTTATATGTGAATATATGAGTTTGAAGTAACTTTCATCGCATTTTCTTAGTATATGTTTATTGTATTGTATTTCTGATTCTATCTTTTAGAACATATAAATACCTTTTAATTGCATTAATATAACAATAAGCAAAGTTATAAAAATGAATATATAGTAAAAATTATATCTATGATAAAAATACAAAAGAGTAAATTAAAGTAAAACATAGGGAGTCAAATGAAAAATCGAGTAATTGGACATCAGAAACGTTTAAAATGCATTTATCAAAGGGTGAAGGAAGGAAGCAATGATTTTTGTTTCTGTTCTTTAGTTTATAGTTACCGTGCTATTAAAAAATGAGTGAATAGTCAACAGGTAAGTGATGTGTTATTATATAGTTGTCAAAATGACCATATGTAGAAACTTAACTCACAGCAACGTCTGTATTTTTTTTATTAATAACATACATGTAATAATTATAACTAATTTCAACGGTTGTTTTGGAAATAGCAGTACAACAGCTTAAACACAATCCTTTATAGAGGGTGACGTCTAAAGTGAAAATCAAATACACTATAAGCCAAGTGCGAATCGAGTAGAAAAATATCACTACCAAAGACATTAATTATTCATGTTATTTAGTCAACTAACAGACAAAAATTGTTATTATTTCATATTTTTTTTTATATTCTGGGTACTAGAATAATCTAAACGACACCGATAATCTTTCAAAATAAATTTAGTACTTGTGCACTAAACAATTCGGGTACTTAAATCCCAATCGAATCCACATCGCAATCGTTTTTCAACTGCTTATAACAACAACAAAAATCGTGCCAACCTATTTGAAGTAACGCACAAGGTAAGTTTTAATGTTATAGGGGCCTAGTTTTAGATGTTAATATTCTCAATAAAGCAAAATTCAGCAATTACGGTCCTACTTTTCCACACAATCAATCATTTTCCACACAGCGCATCTAATATATATCTAACTATTATTCATGTCAACAAAGTAGATGATGTACCTGTTGTTATCAATTATCGAAGGTAACGACACAATTATTAATGCCAAATAAGTATATGAAGATCTTTACACAACAGACTTACGCCAATTATAATGTATTAAAATACACATTTTTTTCCCTTTTACAAGTATCCACGGCATAATATGTCTAAACAATTTTGTAAATATTTTCCACAGTATAAATTTGGGAACATTTTAGATTGTCACAATAGCTTCTGTCAAAATATAATGATAAATAAGAGTAAAAAAATCCAGAAATTCAATAAAGCAAAAAGCTGAAAAAATGCTGAATGAATATATGAAAACAGATAGTGAGTGCTTACATTGTATACATGAGAGAAAAATACTCTTAAATACATCGCGTTCTTACTCTTAGGGGGTTGTTCCGGGGATTTCTCTTTGTCTTTTTTCTTTAAATTCTGAGCCGAAAGTAGGCACAATTGGCCCAAAATGTGACACAAAGGCTATTGGACACCTCTGTATCTGGAACCACATTTGACCTCCCCATTTTTTGAAGGATTAATCCTCCGGTGCATTCTTGATTCAGACGGGGTACAAGGGAATATTTTCTACAAGCTGATGTCATTTTTCACTCGGGTTCAATGTTTTCTGACATATGTTTATGTTGCAAAGCTGTTGATATCAAAAAACACTTTCAGCATGTGTAACGTGTAAAATCAAATACGTGGGAGAAACTGAAGACAACTTTAACCTCAGATTCAATAACCACCGATCATTTTTTTTCAGAAACAACAGTAATTGTCCATTCACATGACATCTGAGAAACACTGGATACTCTTACGATGAGCTCACATTCCAAATCATCGATGTGAATTCCAAATGGGACAAGGAAGAAAAGAGACAAAAGAAGAAATTTTGGATGTTTCAATTAAGAACTCTTGAGCCTGATGGTCTTTATGAAAAGAATTTAAAAACTTACACGAGAATTTTTTTTTAATATAAACAGATTCTAAAGATTTTATTTGATTGGTAGATTATAAATACAAATTCAAATTAAAACTTTTTGTTGGTTTATGTATTTGAGTACATTTTTACAGCCTCTGACTCATTGTACACCTTTTTCAGTCGATATGTGTCTGTAGAAGGGTCATGGAGACCTGAAATATAGCACAATTTTGTAAATATTTTTACATCTTCAGTGTTGTAATAGTTACTTTATTATCAACGATTAGAGGAATTTACTTTATTCTTGACAAGACGAAACTATCTAAAAAAAATGCTGTGCAGCAGTTCGTGTAAGCATAAATAAACAAACGAGTTAAAATTCTTGTCGAACGGCGATAAAAGGTAAAACAATAATATATATACATATATTAAAATATAAAAGATTAAAAAACAAGCAGACAGAGGTAGGGATTGGCCAAGACCAAATTTATGGCTCTTACACCATTTCCTAGAATAGTCTCAAGGAACGACCTATAACTCATTTAACACTTTTCTCATGATACGGTAAGGTAAAAATCACTTCAAAATGTAAATTTCTCAAGGTCGGTGGTTCTCTCCGGGTACTCCGGCTTCCTCGACAAGTAATACTGACGGCAACGATATAACTGAAAAACTGAAAGTGGCGTTAAACCTATACAATAATACATAAAAAAATGTAAACCGCAATAGTCCTGACTTCGAACTTGAACAACTGGTATGGTTTTGATTGTGTCGTATGTAAATATGAAATGTCACTACACTAAAGAATTATGCACTGGTGCAAAAATAATATTAAAAACATTATAGGGGCACGTGCACAACATTTTATTTTCTGAAGAGGCCTAGAAGTTTTTATGCGGATCATACAATTCTTTATGCCCGCTTCTTCAAAGCATATTATTACACCCCCAGAGCGAAGTTAATGTACACTGATATCGCCTTATTTTTATTCATTTTTTCAGCTGATGTCGAAAGCCCCATTATATTGTTAATGGGGGAAGACTATAGTTGGCATAACTTGTGTGTAATGTATTTTGCATTTTGTGAGCAAAATAAATATGCTTAAATCAAAATTGAAAGCCCTTCAAGTCCCGTTACAAATATTTCCAGACTGCTAGCTGTCACATGTCAGATTGACAGAAATTGATTCCGAACTTTTGAAATAAATTTATATTTTGGATGTCTTTAAGGCCTTCAAAAGATAAATTAGAATGTTAGTTACTAAGAATACTTGTTTTGGTTTTGTTTTTTTTTCAATTTTAGATTGATTCATCATATTTTGATAAAAATGTTACGGCACGTTTTTTCGGGTTGCTACGGAAGGCTATATCGGTCACCCAGAATTTTTTTCCAAAATTTCTGTGTTGAAAATTCAAGATACAAACTTTATAATTCAAAATAATAAGCTGAAAATTCAAGATAAAAAACATGAAAACTCAAGATAAGAAGTTGAAAATTCAAAATAATAAGTTGAAAATTCAAGGAAAAAGTTGAAAATTCAAGAAAAAAAGTTGAAATTTAAAAAAATCATTAGAATTCAAAATAAAAACTTATATTTTCAACATAATACGTTGAAAATTCAAGATTAAAGCTTGAAATTTAAAGATGATAAGATGAAAATTCAAGAAAAAAAGTGGAAAATTAAAGATATCAAGTTGAAAATTCAAGATATCAAGTTCAAAATTCAAAATAAGAAATATGAAAATAGGCGGTCCCCTGCAAAAATATGTTTTTCATGTTTGCACTTATGTATCCAAGGTGGCCGCCAGCGGGGAACATAGTTTCACTGTACCCTATGGGTTCAAAGCTCTTCTCCTTGAAACTGCTGCGCTTATTGGAACCAAACTTGGCCGCAATAGTATATAGGCTGTCCCCTGCGAAAATGTGGTTTTTTTTTCAGTTCCGCGCTATATTAAAGATGGCCAACAGCAAGGAACATAGTTTAACACATAAACCTATGGCAACATTTTCAATTATCTTCTCCTCTGAAATTACATAGCCAATTAGAACCAAACTTGGCCACAATAGTAGTTAGGTGGTCCCCAGCAGTAAAGGAGTTTTTTAGGTCCACGCTATATTCAAATTTGCCCCCAGTAAGGAACATTGTTGAACATTGGACCCTATGGGAAAACACATTCAGAGATCTTCTCGTCTGACACTTATGGGCGAATTGAAACAAAACTTTGTCATAATAGTAATTGGAAGGGTCTTCTGCAAAAAATTATTTTCAGGTCGCACTTGATCAAAAATGGCTGCCAGCAAGAAACATAGTTTAACATTGGACTCTTTGGAAACATTTTCAATTATTTTCTGAAACCACGTTGCTGATTGGAAGCCAAACTTGGCTACAATAGTCTTTGGGTAGTGCCTTCAAAAAAGATATTTTTCAGGTACATGTTTTATCAAGCGGGACCCGTTGAGAAGACACATTCAGAGATCTTCACTTCTTAAAACACTAGGCAAATTGTTTAACTTTGGAACCTTAATCATAGAATGTCTATGTAAGAAAAAGTTCCAGGTGAGCGATACGGGCCCTTGAGAGCCTCTTCTTTTTGTCCGTAGTCCGCAGATGTGCAATAAGCTTTTGGAGTATTCAAATTCCCGTTCCAACGTTAGAACATTTCATGAGGGTGTCAAAGACTGGGCATTTTTTATTAATTCTACTTAGCAACCATACAATTTGAATAGGTTTAAGGGAAATAAATCATTTCCAATAATTATATTAAAAAAAAATTTCGATTGCAATTTGTTCAATTTCCTTATGCTCTCAAAGACTGTAATTTTTTGGATTTCTACCCAGCAAACATACAGTTTGAATAAATGTAAGTGAAAAAAAATATCAAAATCAGGGTGTTAGTGTTTGAACAGGCTCACCTATATTAAACTTCAATAATACATGATTATCCAATATGTGGGGCGTGGGGTATGTGAGTGTGCTCACTATAGGATTCTTTAATTGTATAAGTAATCATTAAATTATTATTTGTTTGCAGATTGATGAATTCTGTGTAGAAGTAATGAAGGATGTACAGTTATACATATTTATAGTTTTTATCTTGAATTTTTATGTTTTTTATCTTGAATTTTCAAATTATCTAAATTTTTCAAGTTTTATCTTTATTTTTCAGCAAAGAAATCTTTGAAACAAAAAATCTGATTGGCTGATATGAGCTTCCTATTTCATAGCCAATACCGTAAAATTGATCGGTGATTATTTGAAACAATCTTAGTAACCATAAGATTTAATATGAACTTCAATTAGGGTTTTCACTGAAAAAAGCGGGGGAGGCGTAAAAGGGTTAAAGAAACCTATTCACCTCCATCTACTCACAAGCCCCTAACTTGAAAGTCCAATATTAAAGTCTGGTTCTTCGAATTTTCAATTTTCCTAAATTAGGAGAGCGAGATTTTTTAGCTCCAAATATTTTTACTAAACGGGAAGGGAAGCAAATGTTTTCATTTGTTTAATTGATGTATCAAAAGGACAAAAATGATAAAATCAAGCCTGTGAAATATATGAAAGGTCTTATATTATTAGAGCGACATCTTCATAAATAGTCATTATGTACATTATAATACATGTATATAGAAAAAAATGAGTCAAAAGGGAAAATCCCGAGATAATAACTTTCAAATCCCAAATGATCAGAAAAATATACTGCTCCATCCATATAGTCCCCAAAAATACAATGAAAATTCTGGAATCCTGATAAAGCGGTAGTAAATCCCAAATTTCTGCGGAATAAAAAAATTCATTCAACCGCTCTTACATCCTGAGTAGTCCCATGAAGATTACCAAAAAGGAATATCAAGAACAACACGGGAAAATATTTGAAAAAATAATGCAACGCCTCCTTTTCTTTTCTTTATCCTCAAATAATACTTTGATGAGACTAGGATGATGTTTATTTCGCTGAACTTGATTACTGTTTATTAAGGGGCCGACTCCGACCTGTTGTTGGGTGAAGGTTTGGGATTTCCTCACCGTTCATTGAAGATCTTATGGTGGCTTCAAGTTGTTATTACTCCCCTTTGGGTCGTTGTCTCTTTGACACATTCCCCGTTTCTCTTCTTTTTTTCTATTTTTCATAAGAAAGTGTCCATAAAGTACACTGCCGTACAAAAATAACTGAGTTTAAGGTTATATCACTTCGGTATTCATACTTTCATTACTGTGACGTCATCTTCATTGAAAAAAATCAAGCGACGTGTGGCCGAAAATTCATTTTTATCGTTATATTCCATTATATCTTTCTTATGAATTAGGTGACCTATTGTTTTTATTGTCTTATTCTAATAAATACAAACATCTTTATATGGTCTGAAAATATGAGAAAAGATCTACAGCAGAATTTTCAAAATTTAATAGAAAAGATTAAAAAATTTCCTAATATTTTGCGCGGTAAAGTAATTAAGCGTTAAAATAATCACCAATCTTTCATTAAATAGTTTGTTCGTTGATAAAATTGAAATCTATAGACTTTCTGGAGTATAATACAAAATCCGTTTCAGTTTCAACTGTTATCTTTGAAATGGCAAGTTGACCTGGTAATTTCTCCATCTGCCGAATTTAGCTACTTTTTCTGACGCTATAGCAAGAAGAATTCGGTGACCTATATTTTGTATTCTTGAAAAATATCCCAAATACCTTGAAGTATAATTAATGCTAAGTTGCATGAAAAAATCAAGAGCAGAAATGGATAGTTGGTTTGGCCTTTAATTGGATAATTCGACGAAATTCCTACTTCAGTAGAGAAATATTGGTACAAGATGGATCCGGAATAACGAATGAGGTCAGGTAAAATCTAGACGTGATTTGTAAAACTTTATAAACAGCATTCAAAAGCAAAGAACATGAAACTGCGGTAAAAACACTAAATTAACAAGCCGAGACTGAAATGTCGCGGTCAGCATTTTTAGTTAAAAGCAAAATTGGACATATGTGAAACAAAAATAAAAAACAAACGAAATTCGCCTTTTAAAATATGATTAAAAAAACGACAACAAAGCTGAGATGTATGAACGATGGATGAATTCAACTCCTATCATCCTTCCAAGAAAATTACAAATAAAACCAATTTCAGAAGAACCTGAACAACAGAGAAGACTGATAAAAGAATGTCACTGGAAAAAAAGCAAATGCAACTGCTATAAATGAGAGCAAACATTATTAAGAAAAATTCAAGTCGATAGATGAAGAAATGCATTCAGAAATTTTGAAGAAGGCAAATGGACTTCTAAAACATGTTCTGAAGTTATGGATTACTAAATACCGAAATTACTTGAATGAATGTGAGAGATGAAGAGAGATAGTGAGATGAATGTGAATTGGAGACTGAAGAATTGAGAGATGAATGTGAACTGGAGGAAAAAAATTCCCTTCAACGTTGGGAAAAAAGAGAAAACTGAATCCAGGAATATGAGACTACCTTCAAAGAAGAATACCAAACAGAAAAGCCATTTTTAAAGAAGGACAACCAGACGTATGCTGATTAAGTGATACAATTCCCGAGAAAAGACCAACACAATTTTCGCTTTGAAGAAAAATTAATAACATACCGAATAACTACTTCAGGTCAACCTCAAACTCAAATAGAGCAAGGATCAGTTCGAGACAAAAGTTAATACAAACATGTAGGAACTACTGGAATTTCGCTCAAAACAGAAATATGAGAAAGCCACGCAATTTGAATAATACCAGATACAACCAAGTGCAGTATTACAGGAATCAAAATCGAGGAACAACGGAAACATGGAACAGAATTGACGCAACAAACCCTTTCGGCAAAAATTTCCAACAACAGAAAAAACGTCCAGAATCGTTTTTTAGACATGAAGGAGAGGAACCGAGACACGAGATGGAGAACTCTCAATTATCGGAGAATCCGAAGGTATTAAATCTTTTCGACATTTCATTATACATGCGCATATCGAAATTTTGGCAAAGGAACTTAAATTTATGCCTACTCCAAAATGCCAAAATTATAATGAGGTAAAAGACGATATTTCAGAAGTTTGCAGACAATTACGATTAGCAGAAAAAAAATCCTTGATAACAATGAAGAAGAGAAGATGATTCACTTGTTCAAAACAAGAGTAAGTATTGTCCAGCAAAAAGTACGAACCATTCTTTAGATACATTTTGTGATAATATTTGAAACTTTCCAATACAAATAGAACACAAAAAGTGTAAATCTAATTTGCAAATCAAATATTCAACGTCAAAAACGGTACATGTATAACATGTGCGTCATCAAATGTTGTATATGTAATAACTTGTCAAGGTTGCAGTAAGAATTACATGGCAAACCAAGGAGACGAATAGCATTTCATTTCATAGAGTAGAGTAGACATTTAATATTGAACTTTGGATTTTTTTCCTCCCGACTGCTCAAGAGAGATCCTTACAATTGCTGGGCTCCTTGGGTAGGAGCCGGAAATGTACTACCAAATCTACGGTCTTGTACACCATTCTGAGGCAGTATATTTCGGCAGCGGTTTTCCAGTCTTTAGATTCGAGTTGCACTTACGAGATGTATATTCATCGAAACGGGCGTTTTCTCCAACAGTGAAATTCAAATGCATTGTTTCGAGTCATTCAAATTGTAATGGTCAAATTCCGCAGTGGAAAGATGTTCTCAATAATATCACATCCAAAAACTCTAACTCAGTTGGTCCTTCACTTTAGATGCATATAATTTATTTTTAGCAGATTTACATGCTTATCCTGAGGAATATATAAGATTTCTAAGTTTGTCTCTGTTTGTTGAAGTTATTTGTGAATTTTTTACACGACTAGTATTTTCTTCTTTAAGAAGATCCTTAGAGCTTATTCCACCTCTTAGCTGAGTTTTGGGAATTATCGATTGACAAAAAAAA
>MJUU01027249.1:5375-33514 GCA_002080025.1 Modiolus philippinarum
AGAAGTTTTACGGTCGTCACCACGATTTGACAGACCATTACAATGTTTATGTTTCACAAATAAGAACAGATATCTTTGGGTAGATCCAGGTTTGTTACCGGACTGACTAACACAGACTGTGACAAAATCGGACTTTTCACTGGCAGTGTGACGGGTGCCACGCGTGGAGCAGATCACGCTTACCCTTCCAGAGCACCTGATGATACCTCAGTTTTTTTGGGGTTCATACTGCTAGTGCTTAAGTTTTGTGGCGATTTTGTTCATTTTTGTTTGTTTGTTGTGTCTTTGTCATACCGTCTCAATTCGTGTTGCTGTGAATTGCCTTGATGTTGGATTTATGATTTTGGAATTTCCCCTTTCCTCATTCTTGCTTCGGTATTCGTTTGCCGATGTATTTCTTGAAAGGTAAAGATTGCTCACATTGCAAGTTGGCCACGTCACCTGCATTTTTTACTTTAAGAGGCAAAATTAACAAAGCAGGTGGTAAAACAGCGGGAAATTGGATCCGAACTTACATTTTAACCCTTATTATATTTAGTCATTAGTACATTCATTTTTTTAAAATTAAACGTTAATTATATGTTTTTCCAAATACAAAATGTACAACCATATTGCTTCCAACATTCTCAAAATTCTTAACTCTCACCGTGTTAATTCTAAGCAGTGAGTAAAATATTACCAATGAATTTTACCAGTTATTAGTTTTGGAAACACGAAAATTGTATTGTTTTTGCATAAAAATCCCTCTTAAGGATGGTCACTCCTCAAGTATATTATATCAAGGATTTGAAATTATTATTTCTATTTATTAGAATATGGATCATACATCACTTTAAGCCAATAATATTGATAGGTCAGTGTGGCCGTTTTTGAGAATTATAGGCCCGAAATTTTGGGCGGGAAACCGAACTTCTCAAGACTTGTCATTTATTTTGCATTAATGTAATCAACCTTTGAAATGCGATGAAGGCATATCAAGAATTTCATCAAATTTTGTCAGAAGTCTATTGAAGATGTATACTATCTTATTTTGAAAAGAAAATTGGGGGTCAGTGTGCAAAATTTTCTAATGCAAAACAATGTATAAAACGAGAGAATTCCGAAAGTCAGAAACAGTTTCAAAAACCCGAGGAGTGATCATCCTTAAGAAGACCAGGTGGTTCACGACATATAACCTGTCATCTATAAACAATGCTAAAACTGCTTCAAAATTTCACCACTGTAACCAGGCGGCTGCGATCAGTAAAAAACTATTTCGATGTCGTGATGATATTATCCATGCTTCTTTGGAAGTAATTTGTAGAGAACAGTCTTCTCATTATATAGAAAAAAGAAGGGAAACGGGGAATGTGTCAAAGAGACAACGACCCAAAGGGGAGTTATAACAACTTTTCATGGTGTTACAAATTCACAGAAATGAAAAAAACGATGCAGGTTTCCAACAGAAAACGTCATATATTTGTCAGCTATTTTCGAATTCGTTGTGTTGTACAAAAGGTTTATGTATTACTCATTCCCAACATTTTGTTCTATAAATACTTTAATTGTAGAATTTGTATATTCTATTTTAGTAATTGGTAAAACACCTAATCCCAAATTGTTAATGCAAGATAAAAATATTAATTTGTAAAAAAAAATAAACTTTTTTATTTTTGTTATTTTTTTGAAAATCATTTAGCAATAACAATGATAAAAATCACTGATGCACATACATTTTAATTTGAGTATCGCTGTTATTTAGTTGGTACACAAACAAAAATGAAAAACTATTTTGATCAATTTCTTATTAATATAATGTCACTGTATATGTTTAATGAATAAATATTTAAATAGATGAAGAACAACAATAAAAGCGTTGTTCCATTGCTGTGTTTTACCATGTATATGTAGAGATTTTGTCTCATTAGCATTTACTCCATATCCCTACATTGTTAATTGTAAAGTCAATTTTTTTGTAATCTTTTGCAACTCTTCATGTAATGTGTAATTTAATGTAAAGCATTCTCAAGGAATATGCGATGCAATGCATTACTTTTTAGAAGTGTAATGGTAATGTAATGTGAAAATTTTCAAAGTAATGATAAGCAATGTAAATAATCCCAGGTCTGATTAAAGTATAGAATTCAGTATTTCTTCCGAATTTATATTTTTGTTTTCTTTTTTTTTTTTTTTTTTTTTTTTGTTATTTGCGCATGATGTTATTTTTATATCGAATTTGCGTCGACAACATATAGACAAATTCATTCTTCCTCATTTAATTTCTTAATTTGCAGTTTTTGCATTCACACTGTTACAGGACAATTGTTCAGGGCACATTTTGACAAAATATTGGACATGCAATATTACAGAGATATATAGATTGCACTAAGTTGGATGTATTTTAAGACTTTTTCTCTGGATGAAAATTTGACTTCGTTTAAAAAGTCACGATTATCTTATTATCTCAAGCCGTGTTCTTGACCTAGATAGGCGTTTCTTTTAGGCGTTTTAATTTAAAGGTTTGTTCTTTGCCAGTTGGCTCAATTCGTTTTAATCTTTGTTTTTTCAAAGGTTTGGTATTTTTTATCTACATTGAAAAGACAAATTGTATAAAAGCCCAATTACAAAGCTCAAATTAACTGCCATTTCTTTAATTCGTTATTCAACTAAGAAAACTTAATCATAATAACAGGTTCCAGAATAGAATGCTAACTGTCGTTGGTATACTCTCAGAAAGAGCCTGTTTTGTCCGCTTATGGAAAGGCAAAATCATGGTAACACCTTTGGTCATACAATTTCTGTTCTCGGTTTTGATATTCAAATTTGAATATAAAACTAATTTCTAATAACAATTCAAATACTTGCAATAGCAATTTTCTATTGTGTGATAACAATTTATTAATAATTCTTTATTAACTTTAAACTTTACAGTTTGACAGTATAAAGATTACTTGCAACATATTTATAAATACAGTGACATTCAAATAATGAAGATATATTTACGTAAATTACTAATTTGTAATTATAATTTACTAATTTGTAATAACAAATTGATCACTATAATTACAATTTATATATTGCAATTACAATTTACTTAATTATTTGTAATAACAATTTATTAATTTGTAATAACAATTCCTTAATTGAGAAATAATTCATTGGAGCTTGAATATATGCTGATTTTACCACGGGTTGGCCCTTTATGCCGAATATTTTACCCTGAGCTTCATCTAGGGGTAAACTATCGGCATAAAGGGCCAACCCGTGGTAAAACCAGTATATATTCAAGCTCCCGTCAATTATTTCGATTCTAATTGGACAGAAAAATGTAAATTTTTGAAGTGAAGTGAAAAGACAAATAATGACCATTCCGCCAATTGACCATACAGAAATAATCTTTTTTTTTAAATCCCACAGAATTAAGTATTTTTCTTATTTGGACATGACGAATAAAAGTACAGAGTATTGTCATTCGGTTTTCCCTGTTTGGTTGTTAAAAAGAATGTTCTATTTCAAGGAAAATACAAAATTTCAAAGAAAATACAAAATACAAAGAGAGAGGAAAAGAGACCAGAATAATTTTAATGATAAACTGTGCTCATACATTACATACCATGCCAGCCTGAGATATGTACATGTATAGATAATTCTTGTCGAAAGTAGTTCATCCTTGGAGTCCATAAAAAATTCTGCCAAAATCCGTGCAATATATTGAAATGAAGTTCTTGATTCTTGATAATTGTTTAATCTGGTTAACATGGTATATCTTAAGTATGTTAAATACAAAATTACACTTGAAACGTACACTGTCGGTTCAATCGCGTAAAACACAATTTTAAACCGTTTTCAATATTTCAAAAACAATTTTGTTTCCAATCGAAAGTATAACGGATAATAGGCCAACAAGATTGAATATACCCCCTTCATATGTATGGAGGGGTATTTCCGCCACCAGAGAATTTCTATGCTGTAAATTTTATCTTCTCTTTTTATTGTTTTCACTTTCCTTATCCATAATTCTGCATTTTCTATATTTTATATTATAGATTCTAGGATATTAATTTATCATATTTTATATTCTTTCTTTAAATGTTCCTATTTCATCCCNGTTTAATCTGGTTAACATGGTATATCTTAAGTATGTTAAATACAAAATTACACTTGAAACGTACACTGTCGGTTCAATCGCGTAAAACACAATTTTAAATCGTTTTCAATATTTCAAAAACAATTTTGTTTCCAATCGAAAGTATAACGGATAATAGGCCAACAAGATTGAATATACCCCCTTCATATGTGCATCCAATTTTCAAGTATTTTGAAAATTATAATAGGGAACTGCATAATTGTTATTTTATTTAATAATAAATGAAAAAATCTTTACAGTCTTGAAAATTGTATGGTTTTTTCATAAAGTATGAGGACGGAATTTAAAGTCTTTTAGTCTCTACTGTATGGGGGTTTTGAAAACAAATATAACACACCTAGGCACTGTTTCAATCGACATTTTTTTTATTACATATTAGTTGTGTAGTTCGATCGTCGCACAGATGATGTTGTAATGATATGTTACATAACTGCGTCCTGTTACCTCATTGGTCCTTCCGCAGAAATATATTCCTGTGTTCCTTTTATTCCCATTTTTCAGGATGCTCACATGAATACATTGTAATCATAAACACATGTTTAAAGTCACATTTAAAAGACATCTTCCAGTAAAGAAACAATTTTGACGCAAAATTACAATCTTAAGACATATTCGTACTCATGATATAATTTCAATTATGAAGTTTTCCTTCCTGAGGGAAAGCCTCATAGAAAATAATTATTCAAAGCAAGAAAGCATAAAAAAATCGCCATTAGGGTCGTTGTCTCTTTGACACATTCCCCGTTTCCCTTCTTTTTCTTACTTTTACTTATTTTTTACTGCACATTTACGTGTGAGTGATTTTGGAACAGCACATATATAAAACGATTTTACCACGGGTGTGAACACAAAGCGTTTTAGGCATGTCATGTTAGAATTTGTGATAACAATTTATAATTTTACTTGAAATAACAAATTACTATTATTACGTGAATATATTTTTGCTGTTTTCTGATTGGTCGTCAAGTCATTTTCAGGTCATGTTAAATCGTGATATTTCCTCTTTAAAGGTTACATTCTAAAAATAGACCAACCAGCGGACATGCGGAATGTTAAAGTGCATGGTTTTCCTCTAAAAATAGAAACGAAAGTAGAATGACACAATATTAAATAATATTGTTCTGATTGTTCGTTTCATTTTAAGGGAGCAACCGTGTGATTTTTATGTGGGAATTGGATAGGAATGAACATCTGATCATGATTTTTTTTTTCATACAATCTTTGAGCCTAACAATTTTCATTTTCTCACTGGAAGCAATCCTGTTTTTTTTCGGTCTAAGCCAGAAAGTTTGCTTCGTTTATGTCATTGTGGTTATTTTTTTAGCCCTCCTATCAAAATATTTTTTAAACAAATTTATGATCCTTGGATTTTTGTTTCGGATTCCTTCCTAGACCCCCTATTTTGTAAAAATAACATTTTTTAATTTTGAGAATTTGATATATTTCAAGTATAAATATTACGGTACTAAATATGTTTAGAGTGCCTACTGTAAAAACAAGTTTATTCATGAAATAAATCAATTACTGACTTTGTTATAAGTCGCAATCTTGATTTATCAACCCTCAAAAATATATATTCACCTCGTCGTAGACTCGGTGAATATTACATTTTATCGAGTTGATAAATCACGAAAGCGACTTAGCAGACAGACTACCAAAACTTTTCCCTAGCTCTGCTTGTCCCCTGCTGAATTTATGAAATCAATAAAATCAAGGATTGTCAATTATAAAATGAGACATGATAAATGATGGCATGTAAGTTTTTCTTCTATTGCTGGAAAGTATTATCAATGCCAAACATTTTCATGTGGAACTCACTGGATTTACCTGTGTTTTAAAGGAACACTTTGTATTCGAATACGAAACAGATATTTGATAACTTTGTGTTGATATGGTAAACAACTTTGATGGTAGGTCCCCTAAAAAAATTTCCTGAAAAGGGAAGATGGGTTACGGTATGAAATAGCCCCATTTTCTGTTGGAGCACATAACCTTTTTTTCAAAATGCATCTCTTTGAAGTACTGTGTTTGGCCTTTAAACTGAAACTTTCTGTTAAATTATATCGAAAGACGGTCAGATTTGCTTGCTTTTTGTAAGATGGGCCATGTGTTTGACACTTTTTGATAGAAACAAAAATGCTTAAATTAATAAACATTGTATTATTTTTTGGCAAAATTGGGTGTAATAAAATAATTAAACATGCAAAACAGAAGCCATGCAGCTTTAAAATGTCATTTTAATGCCCCAAAAGGGATAACGTCATTTGTCGGCCAGCAAAATTCTTTATTTATACTAGTCTGCCATCATTGATTGTATAATATTAACTTGAAAGGACAATAAATACTAATATTAAATTGAAATAACAATTTACTAATTTACAACAAATTTTAAAAAAAAGTGTTGTTAAAAAGTTTGTTTTGTGTCCATAAAAGCCTTCCGTAAAATTGTCCAAGAACCAGAGCCTTTAGAAAAACATTTCTTTCCGAATATATGCAAACAAAAACCCCTTTGGTTAAAAATAACTCATTTGTGTTAATCATAGCCCGATATGTCATTTGAGGTAAATTTTATCTGATAGCAAATCAAAAGTTAATGTTGAAATGATTAAATGGCTTCAGGATTCAGTACAGTATAAAAAGAACTTTTATTTCTTTATTTTGCATTTTAATTTATCGTAATATATAAATGCATACGTGGTTCTATTTATTGATTATTATACAAAATGTATTTATAGAATATTAGGAAAACACCGATTCCCAAAATAATTTAGGTGTGTGTCAAGTAAATAATGATCTTCTCATGGGATTAAACAAGGAAATTATTGACCCTCAACAAATAAGGTGATGTAATGATTGAAGAACAGACTAAATTAATTGAATGTGTTTTAATCAGGTAAAATTTTGCTGTAAAGTTGGCCGTGTTCGTAATGTTACATTGTTCTGGGGCGGGGTCTATCAGTTGGGTGTCAGAATATCTCATTCTCGGGTTAAACTTTATATTGAAATCTCATAAAGTTGACAAAAGTAGTATTGGACGTCTCGGTCTTGGAAATTTTACGGCAAGTTCGTACAAGAACTGAGAAAATCTGGTAATGTAAACGTACGTCACGAGCTACTGAAAAATATCATGGCTGATGATACTAACATTAATTCTTCTCGATTTTAATTTGTATCATTAAATTGATTACACGAGACATTAGTTGTCGAAAAAGCACTCTGCAGAAATGGCTGTCATGGGTATTGAAATATTAGATGAAATGCAAAGCTCTAATTTTAGGAACTTTGGAAATACCAAAATGTTTTGCTAACTTCCTATAAAGCAAAACATTTAAGAAAAAATTCTAATAATACTACTAAAGATTGAACATTTGTATACTAGATAATAATTGTCGGCCGTCTATTTTTGAAATAGGTAAAAAATCCCTTTTACGAAATTAGATATCGTTCCGTGGACCAATAAAAGAGTTTCTATTAAAAATCCTTTGTCATAACCGCTGCAAGCTATTAGAAACGTTGGTTTTCGCTAAACTTAACATACAGCATGCTAAATCTGCAAATGGAATATTCTACACACGGATGAAAGTATTAAATATATACATTTTATTTAAGCATTGATTGGGACAAAATTGTCTTCAGGTAATATTAATGCAAGTTTTTTTCTTTTCTTTCTTTTTTTTCATTTTTTTTTTTGTGCGTTTATTAATTTGATTGTATTAATTATAATGAACATGCATTTAGAATTTTAAAAAATGCTTGATGCACTGTTTATATTGAATATTATTCTAAATTCATTATTTTCTAATGGGGTTTTTAATTTGAATTATTTTGCATGATTCGGTGATAAATTATAAAAATAATTAGAATTATGCAAAGTAATTGCATGAAACTGTAAAATGAAAACGATACTTCAGCATCAACGTTAGCTTCTAATTAACGCCCTGATTTGATGTCCAAATACTTTTATTTAATTACAAGGCACATTATAAATTTAGCTTTGCAATCGTAAAGATGCTTTTATTTAATTACAGGGTAGGTAATACATTTAGTGTGGCAATAATCATATACAACAATAAAATAACATAATTGCAGTACAGCAAGAGCGTAAAACTCTTCAGGATGGTACTGTAGTTCCATACCTTCTCGTGTATCTTAAACCTCTTTTTGACCACTCTGTTATAAAAGACGCTGTGTTCGGTTGTATTTTCATTCCATAACAACGAATGTACCATACCATATTAATTATATCGAGTCCTGTATTAGTGATAATGAGTTCAAAATAAACATCGATAAGTAAAAGGACTTTTTGTTGTTTACTATAACTCAGTGTGCGAATTGATTTCTATACAATAAACATATTACTAGAGCAATGACTGAAACCCCCACACACACACACACACACAAATGTGAAAAAAGAAATTAATAAAATAAATAAATAGATAAAGTTCAATTTTGTGCAAATATAACCTCTCGCCTGAATTAACTTCAAGTTAATTTGGAAACCAGCTCTAATTCAACTTGAAGTTAACTTAGAATACTCAAAGAACTATAAAGATTTCGTCACAGCTTTCAGATAACTTAAAACAGTTCTCGTTACATCTCGAAGTTAACTTAAAACAGTTCTAAAAGTGGACATATGATTGAGCAATGCTGAAAATGGTCATACGACAGAGAACTTCTTTGCCATCTTTTTGTCAAAACAAAGGAAGTTTCTTTATTGCAGGCCTCAATATTATATTCAAACTGAATATACAATTTCCTTTTATGACATGTTCAGTTTTAGTCAAATTAAAGCAAATAAAAATTTAGATGTTAATTTCATCAACTTTCTAGAATTTGATAATCATACCGACTTATGTCATTGACCAATAAGCAACAGAGAACATAATATTTCCACATGTTAGTTATCATTTTTTTCTCCAATTCCGAGCAAATTCAAACACCTTAATAATAATGTTTTTGACAATCTTTCAAATGGGAAAGACGGTTGTATTAACAATTCAATCCCGCACCTGAAGAATTGATCAAAACCTTATTTTTTTGTGTGTGTCATCACTTGACCATATTGACAATCTTTTTAATATGTTGTGGTACTATGGTGCTACGTTGATGTTGCATTTTCATTGCAAAATAAAAATCTGACCATTCAATTACTAATATATCCCCAATTAGTAAAAATGAGCTTAATATAAACGAAAGGAAAACTGAGAGGCAATCTTGTGTCCCTTTTTTGTATAGTTATGTAAATCTACGATATTTTACAACAACGATGAATTGAACTCTCTAAAGCAGCACCTTATAAGGTACAACGTATATTTGTTCGGCATGATCAAGTAAATGAATATGGAGTAAATGTACATGGGACAAAATTCCTATTAATACATGGTAAGAACAACGCTTTCATTGTTATTCTTCATCTTGAAGTCACCATGAGGCCTTCAATAAAGAGCAAACAATCCTACCAAATAAAAGTTGCTTTTGGAATAAATATCATAAACACTGGGCGGCATAATATTTCTTCCTCTTGGAACAAATGTTATATAATGGTTATTCCGTTAGGAATAAATAGCACATGACAGGGGTTATAATGACTAAAATCCCACATTTTTATATCGCTTTTATTTAAGAAAACTGCTTAATTGTTATGGAAGTCTTGTTTTGTATTTCCACTACAGGGACTTCAGTTCCGATATCTTAAAGTGTTATCTCCATAAAGTAAAAATATTTCTGGAGTTTAAAACACTTACAAACACATTCAACAACCATTTACCAAATTTTCTCAAAATTTTTTTGATTTCTATTTTATACTAATTGGACTCGGCATAATATTATTTATATTCACATATTGATGTTAACACTTAACTGTCCCGTTAACTCTCAACCCTCCCAAACAGTTGGAAAAAAAAATAGGACACAATTGATACGATGGGAAATACTTGCGTAAGTAAGAAAGCTTATAACAACAATAAGTTGACAAAGTAGTTTGTATCCCTATTTTTAGTAATTACGTAAATAACAAAGTAATGAAATCATTATAAATTCAGTTTCTGCAGATGGCCATTTCGACAATAAAGTTTTTACTCAGTGCAGATCAAATCAAAACATTTAGGTAGACCATAAACCTAAATATGTGTAACAGCCAGGAATAACGAAAGACAAAATCAGCTTTATAGGATAGAACTGTGCACGAGAGAGATACTTCTTAGGATTAAACGAAAATTTCCCCAATTTTAGAATTGCAAGTTTCCAAATAAAATTGGTTTTCGGGTCAGCACCGAAGTCTTAACTTCTGGATTGGTGAATATCATATACTAGCAGTCCACCAGCAGAGGCATCGATTCAGTGGTAACAAATAGTAAAATACCGAAGTTACTATAAATTTAGTTGATACAAATGGTCATTTTACAACTTATGTCTTTTCAAATAATTTCGAATTGTAGCAGAAAACATAACAGGAAACACCTTTAATGGCAAAATATCACAATCACGTGCCACAAATCCACAGAAGAACCACCAATCAAAACAAAAGACAGAGTAAACAATAGTATGTGTAAAAGAGAACAAATAACCAACTGAAATGAAAAGCCAAAGGCTAATGAAACAGCCTTTCGCGGGGAAATACACCCTTAGTTTAAACATTTTACAGTATAACAATATAAATATTATATATCATATTTTTTTCAGAATGATTGGGAAAGATAACAATTATAACAATTTAGCACCTCTTCGGTTACCATCTGATGCTTTTATTGTCGATAATGATTTGTTCAAATGTGCAAAAGAATCTGTGGAGAAATCAACTTTACTACCTCTTCTTAAAGATGAATTACGGTGCAAAATACAAACCAGACGGTTGTCTCAGGGTCTCGAGGAACTTTCCGTAGATTTCGAAATAAAACCACCAATGCCTGTAAGTTTTACCATTAAAAATATATTTTATCAATTTTAATGAACTTATCCCATAATTGTATATTACACTATATTTCCCGTTTATTATCATATTTTAGTTACTAGAGATTGCTAGATTTTAAAAAGAGGTATGAATTTATTTCCTTCATCATACTAATTTTGAGAATACTTTAAATCTTCTCGAAAACTGCTTTAAGAGATCATCTGTTATATACACTATTAGAACAAAATCAACTCTAATGGATTTTCGTACATTTAGATAAAAAATTCAGCCACTGATCTTGCCATTTGTATGCAATTTTGACAGATTTTGACAATTTTTGTAGTTTTTTGTTAAAATTCGTTGTATAGGACATCCAGAACCAAAATAAACTAATAGCCATTTGGAAGGGCAAAGGTTTATGTAGCTGAAATTGACACAAAATGCAATTTACAGCAATGTTCGACTGCTGATAAGTCAGAAAACATACATGTGTGGCATATATTAATTTTATTTCTGATAAGTATACATACTAGAGACCACCTTTAACGATTTTCGACATCATTTGAGCATATTTTGAAAATGACCCAACATGGGAAAAAAATTCACTTCTTAATGGCCAACCTTCTTTAATGCGAGGCTCAACAAGCTTTCAAATATTTTTAGATTTAACTATCGAGAGTGGATCAATTTGGTTATATTCGGAATAAAGTACTAAAATGATTTATGATAAACAACGAGAATTGTGTTCCGAATAGATTTGGCGGGATATAGCACATGGCTTTCTTAAGGTAGTTGGGTGGTGTAAAACTGAGCATCGTTTTGCGCATCTAAGCAAAAATTCAATAATTCATTGAGAATGTTGTGTAAATGATTTTGTATGTCGTTAATACAATAATTTAAATAAAAATGAGCAATAAATATCAAGTTTGTTTGAATAATATTACACATTTGCCAAAAATTCTAAAAGTTTTATTAAAGAGAGATAATTCTTCACTGAAATACCATGGAACATATCAAATCTTTTAAGTTTTTGGTCCGAATTCTTTTTTGAATTTGTCAAAAGGATTTTAACATTTATTATTTTGGGATCCTAAATTACTTTACTCCCCGGTTATCTTCCCTTCTTGAAAAGCTAACAAATTCTTCATGTTTTATTAATAACCTTTTCAAAAGGTCCGTGACATATCTTTTCATATCAACAAATATACAAAGTTTGGAAAAAAATTGTATGGAATAAAAAAGATAACAGGAAACACCTACAATGGCCGAAAAACATAGCCACACGCCAGAAAGTAAATAGGAACTGCACAAGAAAAAAACCCACAATAAAAATACAAAAGACAAACATAAACAACGATAGGAACTCGGGACAGCCGGACTTGGTACCGGCACTAGCAAAAGCTATGTCTACTTATAGAACAAATATGACCTTGATCTGTTGTGTAGGGCTATTTCCCATATAATTCCATTGTAAATATATTTCGAAAACACCAATCTTTAGAACTCAGTATCTTTTTTGACATATTCGTGACCCCCAAATTTTTTTGCATATTGCTCAAAGTTTCATTGTAAAGATTTTTAAAAAAAGTTCTTATGTCAGAAACCAAGACACCCCAACTACCTTAAACGTATGATGAATATGAACCGGTCAGAACCAAATTTATACTTCACATAATATTAGAGGAAAAATTGTATAAGCAACAAAATATATGCATTTCTATTTTCATTCCGACTTTTACAAGTCTGAAATATTACTGAATGTCTGAACCGGTGGTCCTTTCGTTACAGAGTAAGATAACCATTGTTGTGATATGTCAATAGTAGGGTAGTAATATTTTTTTTTTAAAAAATAGACCATGGCCTAGTTAACACTACTTGTGCTTTGTGCTTTTTTCTGTTTCATTGTTCTAGACATGCAGGTGTTGTGTTCTGTTCTGCTACTACAAATGTTCAATCGAATCAAACGGACAGAACAGTATACAAACAGTGAAGTAAGCCACAGTCGACCAACTTCTCACTTACCAAAATAAAATAGCATGCTGATTTTTTACTGGTTAAATCTTATCTCTGACTGTAATAGATTTTATATCAAAATCTGTCGAACAAAAAAAAATTGTAAAAAAAAAATGGTGGAAATGATATATCTTAAATTATTGATAAATACATACATCTTGTTGAAACACCAGATTTGCAATACAATTGACCTGCTTCCTTAGTACAAATAATTTATTGCACATCAGTTTAAAATTATGAGATTTCATTGGGTTAGTACTGATCATCTGACATCAAGAATTATGTAGTATAGAAAGCGCCGGTCCGATTTTTTGATATTGACAGGACTGCCTTTATAATGCATTGAATTTGTTAAGTCTTTGTTAAGCCAATCAACCAATGGCAACAAACAACAATTAACATTAAATTTCAATGTTTAGAGCAAGAACAGTAACATTATTTCACAAATGATTAAAAATTAACAACTTGAAGTTAATTCAATGGAGAACAGTTCCCGTATTTGAAGAGATCAATCTTGTTTTTTTATTTTTTTNGGGGGGGTTCTCATTCAAGCTGCAAAGGAAAACACTTTTGAAATTTTAGTAACTGTGACTTGTAAAATAAGTCCATTTTTTATGCATATTTTATCATTTTTTATTACTTTTGTTAAATAAATAAATCAACTGCCTTTTTGTTGTTTAATGTTAAGTAAACAAATATTTCTTCAATGCAATAAACACAATAGTGAATGACATTATTGGTAATATCACAAAATTTGGGCTGCCCTCCTGTTGTGATAGGGACCAAGAAATTAATATGGCCCGAGTCGAATTCCTGGTCCATATCACAACCCTTGGGCAGTCCAGATTTTGTGATATTACCCTCAATTTCATTTACTATTATGTAAGTATTTCATCTTGGTTGTTATTGCTCATCATTGATCAAGTGGAACTAAAAAATGGACCCTAAATTTTGACTCGAATAGAAGTAAAAAATATTTCTTTCAAGATACATGTACGTTCTAAATTTTCAAATTCAAACTCATTTAAATGAATGAGCAAGAGACTACTCTTGTAAAGAAAGGAGATAATCTCTTCTCTTATTTTGATTTTTTTGGAATTCATAGTCATCTTTCCAATCTAAGAAGTTCGATAAAAGTTGCATGTACATATAAATGCAATGACTTCTTTAATTAATTACTTAATATGGCATGGTCTGAAGAATGATTGAAAGATGTTTGCATGTTTATCAAATACATGATAAATGGGTTTATAAATCCATTTATATAAGTATGAAACTTTTCTTCAGCTATCACGTGATGAACAGCTCAAACAGGATCACAGAAAATGGATTAACAGACGATCTGCAAAACACTGTAGAGAGAAAAAGAAAATAGTACTAACGCAAAAGCAGAAAGTAAGTGGTTTATAAAAATAAAAGAAAAGATCAGGTGTTCTGCAAATGTTGTTTTTGAAAAGGGGTAAGGAGCATCGATTTGTACCTTTACATCTAAATGTAGTATTTATATAATGCATTTCGACAACATTTTGATCGCTACATACAGATAACCCGAGTGAAAAACTCTCAGAGTGAGTTTGAAAAACAATGTAAGTTTGAAGAACCTAAAAGTAACATTTTAATCAGAAAAGTACAAAGAACCGTAAAGTAACACCAAAATAAGCTGACTACAAAGAACCTATAAAAATAACATCAAAATCAGCTTTAACAGTAACACCGAAATCAGCTAAGTACAAAAATGACATAGAATCTAAAAGTAACATTGTAATCAGTAAAGTACAAAGAACCTTAAAGCAACATTATAATAAGAAAAGCAACATTATAATCAGTAAAGTACAAAGAAAATATAACAGTCACACCAAAATCAGCTAAGTACAAAGAACCTATAAAAGTAACACCATAATCAGCTAAGTACAAAGAACCTATTAAAGTAACACCAAAATCAGAAAAGTACAAAGAACCCATTAAAGAAACACCAAAATCAGCAAGCCATACAAGTTACACCAGAATCAGCTAATTACAGTACTGATGCTCCTCTCTAAAAATCAAATATTGCATTTTTTCAAATGATCGGTTTCGACCAAACACCTAAGTACTGAGCAACTGATAATAAACAATAAAATGCCAAAAATAGCAGTTAAGGATGGTCACTCCTCAGGTTTTTGAAATTATCTCTGACTTTCGGAATTCTCTTATTTTATCCATCATGATGCATTAAAAACTTTTGCACACTGACCCCCACTTTTCTTTTCAAAATATGTTTGTATACATCTTGAATAAATTTTTGACAAAATGTGATGAAATTCTTGATATATCTTCATTGTATTCCAAAGGGCGATTGCCTTAATGGAAAGTAAATGAAAAATCAAGAGGAGTTTGGTTTCCCGCTAAAATTTTAGGCACTTATATCTCAAAAACGGGCACACTGACCTATCAATATTTTTTGCTTAAAATGATGCATGATTGATGTTCTAATAAATAATGATACTAATTTCAAAACCTTGATATAATAAATTGAGGAGTGACCATCCTTTAACTTTAGTTTTGCACATGGTCATTTCGGCAACTTATGTCTCTTAAGCACAGATAACATTCGAAGATCAAATGCTATGAAAATGCCAAAATACATCGAAAATTGAGGCAACATGTATACAACGAGTTTTTGTTTGATAATCACTAACAAAAGACTGAACTTGGAGAATTTCATAAAAAATAGTATGAACATTTTTAACCTAGGTTGTAGGAAATGTGACGTTTTAACTTCATTCTATCTTCTAGGAGCTGGAGGAGCTGACAAAACAAAATGAGGTTCTTAAGGAGAAAATTCGTTTGATTGAAGCCGAGAAGGAACACTATCTGTCCAGTATTGTTGAACATCCAACCATAAAGAATGCTTTAACTGAATTGTTACATTCCAATGGGATAAAATGGACAGAAGTTGTTTACCAACAAAACTGAATCTGATAACTGTTGTGGAACCCAAAGTGCTTTCATTAAATCATATCTGTTGTGGAACACTTAGACAGTGTGTAACCATTTTTAATATCGTAAGAATGTTTACATATTGTAATTTTTTGCAGTTTGTATGTATTAGAATGTGCATCTTAGACAAACGGTTACAGCATAGGTAATGTTCTCGCGAGAATCGTCATTTTTTAGTAAGACTGGATGTGTTCCGCGCAAAAGCAAGCAGAAGAATCCTGGGGATTATATTTATTGTATTCGTTCCTAAGTGTTTAATATGATTATCAATTATTATCAATATTACTACCTTATCAATGAAGGACTAAAATATTAAAGTAACAATAAATGTTTTTTTTTATGATTAAAGTTTCAGCGTTAATAACTGCTCTTTGAGGACAATACATTTTAACATCGCTATCATATACATATTATTTTCAACATAGATATTATAATATTGCTCTTACAATATTGCTTTTTCCCCTTTGCTTTGTTTGAAGAAATGCAATTTACTAGCCATTTAAAGTTGTTTAACTACCAAAAAGATAACAACACAGCAATTTTGTTTAATGTTGAAATTCGTCCGAAAAAAAAAGTCGGCTACAAAAATTTTCTAAATCTATAAATATTCAGTATTGTTCATTTGTTTAGCAGACTTTACAATCTTCGATAAAAACAATAATAATGACTAACGCATTCGCGCGGGAGGACTTTATTAAAGTTCCTGGGTTTGTGGCATTTGACTGCAGCTTCGGTATTTTGTTATTTATTTCCACTGGGCCGATGCCACTGCTGGTGGACTGTTAGTCCCCGAACGTACTCACCAACCCTGTAGTAAGTACTTTTGAACTGATCCGAAAACCGATTTTGGAACTTGCTATAACTTAATTTCACAAAATTTTGTTTAAATCTTAGAGGTATCTCTCTCATGCATAGCTCATTCCTTATCTGAGTTTTGGCTGTTCTATTTAGATCCTATTGGTTATTTGGTCTCTATCAGCTTAAACACATATTTCGGTTTATGGATTTCTAAATGTTTCGATTTGATCTGCACTGAAGAGACATAATGTGTCAAAATGCGCATATGCAGAAACTAAATTACCGGTAACTTCCGTATTTTGCTATTTATTTACGCCATCTTAAAAATCTTGCATTTCATAAATTACAGTATGTTAAACACGAATACAAAAGTAGTATGATTAAACAGACAGAAAAGATGAATGAAATTGTTTGTTATCAAACTAAAGTAAAACGACGGTTTGTAATTTCATAAAAAATGCAATATTGCATGATTCTGATTCAGATTTTGTGTCGATAAGCTATCATATGACTGTTGGTCTTGAGGCAAATTAAAACTTGAATAAACATACACGATTTGTATCATAACAGTCATTGATTATGAACGTATGTACTAAATGCACCAAAGCCTAAGAAAACCATGCATATGCTGTAGTTTGTTTGGTTTAATGAAGCTCAAGAAGGGCATTCTTTGGGATTTAGCTAAATATTAAAGGTATCTGTGACCTTTTTCCAAAAACAAAAACAAAAAAAACAAAAAACAAAAAACCCAAAAACAAAAACATCTTACGACAAATTTTAGTGGTAAGTATTTTATTTTAATCCTTAGGGTTTTTGCGGAAATGGCAGCTGGTAGCTAAAACTTTCTGAAAACTTTGAACATTTCTTGACCAAAGAATGTAGAATTTATTTGTTTCAAGAAAATGATCTTCCAGTCTGTCGATCTACCAACGTGGACGCTGTTACTGATATACAGCATATAAGGAAGAAAGCAGATTTATCAAAAAATTTAAATACTAACTTTTTTTGAAAAAAAAAGCAAACTATTTTCCAGTTGTTGCTCTTCTTTCGACAAATTTTTGTCTAACAGATAAAGGTGAAATTAATAAATAAAGAAGTAAATGTTAAATACAAAAAATACCGAAGTTGCATAAAAATACAGCAAATTTCGTTATGCTGTACATGTGTTTCATTGAGTAACATCTCATCAGCAGCATTAAAATCAAATACTTTGGAACGCCATAACCCAAAAGTAGTCCAAAAAGAAGTACTCATTTGGAAAAATATCGAAATTTGAAGTCAAATCCAGTACCAAGGACATCTATTGAGTGCTATACACGGAATGAAGCCTCAGTATTTTTAAGTGTTTAGAAGCCTCAGTATTTTAGTGGCAAATTTTCTTTCTGCAGATACCCATTCCGACAAATTAGGTCTCTTGTGTGCAGATCAAAAGTTACGCAACAGATAAGCGTGTGAAATTCAATACATATAGGTAAATTGTTCATCAGAACATAAGTCAAATACACTCGTAGACTTAAAGATGCAGAACATCAATAAAAGCGTTGTTCATTTTTGCTTTCTTTTTCCATGTATTTGTAGAGACTTTGTCTCATTCGGATTTACTCCATATATTTTTTACTGAAATTGGGCTGTCATGCAGTTTGGAGTCCGTTAAAGATACACCGTGCAAGAGATGTAATGCTACACTATCATTCTATAAAATCTTTTTTTTTTTGGTTTTGTTTTTGTTTTGCTTTTTATTCGGGAGGAGGGGGTTTGTTTGTTTGTTTTTTTGGTTTTTTTTTGTTATTTATCTATTTATTTTTGTTTGTTTGTTAGGTTTTGTTTTTGTTTGTTGTTTTTGTTTTTGTTTTACTATTTCCAAATGTTATTCAGAATATACTGTTTATACTGCTCACGTGTTACTATTTCATAATACCGAGTTTTGCAATTGACTCGATGAGTGCCCTGTGGTTATTGATATGTTGCAGTTGTCTTCTATGAGTCTTTTTGTCGAGCAACGGATGACAATGGTTATAAGAACACTTTGCAATTTAATTTTATGTTTGTTGACGATCCCGCATAATTGAGTGAAAATCAACAATAAATAGCATTTTTTTACATTTAGCAATGAATTCAGCTCAAATCGGTGCTAGGGGGTATCTTAGAATTACTATTCGGTATGAGCAAAGCTCATTGTTGAAGACTTCAAGATACAGAACAACAAAAAAACCGTTGCTTTCCCATGTATTTGTAGTGTATTTGTCTCATGCGCATTTAATCCACATCTTTTCCTTGTTAATGTATGTAACTAATATAAATGAGATAACTAATTAACGAAGTTACTGTAAATTTATTTTCAGCGAATAGCAATTTTGACAACTTATGTCCCTTCAGAGCATATGGAAACCATATATACACTTGATCATGAATATGTAATATTCGTATATTCTGTGCCAAAATTTGAAGTTTGGAAGCATTTTGCACAAAAGTGTGTGCATGAAAGTATAATATTTTGCTTTAAACATTGTTTTATAATTGGAAACTACGAAAGTCTCTAATTCTACGAATCTGTCAAACCACTTCTTCGACCAATTCTAAAACCCACTTTTTGGTGAAAATGGGACATTTCTTAAATTAAATATTGGATGTACAAATATTTCCCAAAAATGCAATTTTCGATGTCCATTGTATACAAGAATGATTTTAGCAATTTTTATACGACCGCAAAAATTTTGCAGTCGTATAACGGTATGGTGTTGGCGTCGTCGGCGTCGTCCGCGTCGTCGACGTCTGTGGACAGCATAACTTTGCCTCTGGTGGATGGATCTTTATGAAATTTTAGTATGATGTATCTTGGCACATGCGTAAACAGAGATTTTAATTTCGTGTCCTTGGCCCCGCCCGTTTTGGAAAAAGGGGCCAAAAAGGGGTGAAATTGGGTTTTTTCACATATTTGACTGTACAAGTTTTTTTATTTTTTTAAATTTTGATGGGGTTTGTTTCAGTGTCTTCCTGAGGAAATTTCTAATCTGTAGGATGCCAACAGATTTCACATAGCATGTACCGCTCAGGAGATAAATGGGGCCCAACATGCGTGAATCCAAAAAAAAAAAAAATTTTTTTTATTTTAAGTCCGATTTTGATGCAGTTTTTTTTTCAAAAGATTCCTTATGAAAAATTAATATAGTGTTCTACTATTAGATTTTTGGTAACTTATTTCCTTTCCCAACTATGAGGGGCCAAACAGGGCCAAAATTGCGAATTTGCTGATTATTTAAACTTTTATTTTTCATCGGATTTCGATGGGTTTTTTTGTTTGGATTCCTCCAGATCTATAACATTTCAGTAGTATGTCAACGAATTTTGTGTAGCTCATACCGTTTCCGAGCTACAAGGAGTCAAACGGGCCGAAATTGCAATTTTTCTAGATATGTTAAATCTTTATTTTCAACGGATTTCGAGGGGATTTTTTTTTCTTTGGATTCCTCTTGATATAAGCTTTCAGTGTTATGCCAACAGATTTTATGTAGCTCTTACTGTTTCTGAGCTACAAGGGGTCAAAGGGGCCAAAATTGCAATTTTTGGAAATAGTGAAATCTTATTTTTCATCAAATTTCACAAGATTTTTTGTTTTGTTTTGGAGTCCTCTAAAGCTTTATGTAGTATGTCAAAAGATTTTGCGTAGCTCTTACAATTTCTTAGCTAAAAGGGGTCAAAGGGGCTGAAATTGCAATTTTCAAAATGTGTAGAACCTTTTAAAAATTTTTAATGAGGTTGATGTCTTTGGATTCCTCTAATAGTATAGTTTAAGTAGTATGTGTTGACCAATTTGATATACCTCTTACCATTTCTGATCTATATAAGGAATCATATTTGCCAATTTTTATTCTCCTGAGTTTGTGTTCAGCTAATTACTGGGTCAAGCTCTTTATTGTGTCCATTTAATTACTGTATCAAGCTCTTAACTGTGTCCTCATTCATTTTGAATTACACTTGTTCAAATTTCAGTGTTCGACATGCTGCGGTCGTATCATGCTGCGCTCGGCGTAGCCCTTTATTAAAAGATAATTTGAATCTTTGAAAACAAACAACCCTAAAATATCTCTGACCCAGAGTATAAACTGAAAGATTTATAGAGGGTGGTGGAGAATATATATATAATTAATTATGTCTTAATGATAAGCTAAATTCAGCTTAGGACAGGGCATTTCATGAAAAAGGGGTCGTATTATGGTATCGTGAAGTCGTCATTGTCGTCTCTACACACTTTTAATTTTGGTCAAACACTTAAGTTAAAGCGGAATAATCCTAATGAAATTTTAACACAATGTTCCTTGACACAAAAGGAAGGTTTGGGTTGGTTTTGGGTATTGTAGCCTGCCCGTTTTTATAAAATTTACCTAATTTGGTGTTTNGTTTGTCCCCTTCTTAAAATGTGTCTGGCTTGTCTGAACACATTCAAGATTGGCATTCAACATTGGTATTATTATTTTTGACTGTATCTGTCAGCAATGGCCCAGGTGAGCGATACAGGCTCTTAAGAGCCTCTTGTTTATTTATTTATTTATTTTTGTTTGTTTGTTTGGTTTGGTTTTTGTTTGTTGTTTGTTGTTTTTGTTTTACTATTTCCAAATGTTATTCAGATCATACTGTTTATACCGCCAACATCTCACTATTTTATAATACCGAATTTTCTTGCAATTGACTCGATGAGTGCCTTGTGGTTATTGATATGTTGTGGTTGTTTTCTATGAGTTTTTTTGTCGGGCAACGGATGACAGTGGTTGTAAGAACACTTTGCAATTCAATTTTATGTTTGTTAACGATCCCGCATAAATGAGTGAAAATCAACATTAAAATAGCGTTATTTTACATTTAGCAATGAATTCCGCTCAAATCGGTGCTAAGGGGTATCTTAAAATTACTATGAGGTATGAGCAAAGCTCATTGTTGAAGACTTCAAGATAAAGAACAACAATAAAACCGTTGCTTTCCCATGTATTTGTAGAGTACATTTATGTATTTGTCTCATGCGCATTTAATCCACATCTTTTCCTTGTTAATGTATATAACTAATATACATGAGATAACTAATTAACGAAGTTACTGTAAATTTATTTTCAGTGAATAGCAAATTTGACAACTTATATCTCTTCAGAGCATATGGAAAACCATATATACACTTGATCATGAATATGTAATATTCGTATATTCTGTGCCAAAATTTGAAGTTTGGAAGCATTTTGCACAAAAGTGTGTGCATGAAAGTATAATATGTTGCTATTGTTTTCTAATTGGAAACTACGAAAGTCTCTAATTCTACGAATCTGTCAGACCACTCCTTCGACCAGTTCTAAAACCCACTTTGTGAAAATTGGACATTTCTTAAATCAAATATTGGGTGTACAAATATTCCCCAAAAATGCAATTTTCTATGCCCATTGTGTGCAAGAATGATTTGAGTGATAATTTCAGCAATTTTTAAAAGATAATTTGAATCTTTGAAAACAAACAGCCCTAAAATATCTCTGACCCAGAGTATAAACTGAAAGATTTATAGAGGGTGGTGGAGAATATATATATAATTAATTATGTCTTAATGATAAGCTAAATTCAGCTTAGGACAGGGCATTTCATGAAAAAGGGGTCGTATTATGGTATCGTGAAGTCGTCATTGTCGTCTCTACACACTTTTAATTTTGGTCAAACACTTAAGTTAAAGCGGAATAATCCTAATGAAATTTTAACACAATGTTCCTTGGCACAAAAGGAAGGTTTGGGTTGGTTTTGGGTATTGTAGCCTGTCCGTTTTTATAAAATTTACCTAATTTGGTGTTTTCATATAAATGGCTGTAGAATATTTTTTATTGATCAGATTTTGATGGGGTTTCTCTCAGTGTGCCCATGAGGAAATTTCAAGTCAGAAGTCTGTAAACGTATGTTGCATTGCTTGCACGGTTCGTAATATAAATATGCCCAAAGCAGACAGTTGTCGAAAATTATATTTTATTCTTATTCGATTTTGACTAAGATTATTTTAATGAATATCTTAAGAAAAATTAGCTCAGCGCTAAACTATCAGAATTTGATAATTCGTTTCGTTTCCAAGCTATGGGGGCTAAACGGAGCCAAATTTGCAAATGTGCAAAACGCCAAGTTCGTCCTTTGAATAAGAAAGTAAAAATGGTATATTAGCCCACGATTTAAAGGTCCCTTTCGCGAGGGTTTTGTAGGTAAAATGGAGCCAACTTTGAGTTGCGTGAGATTCTTCTACATTATCACACTCTGTAAAAGAAATATCATCCTCGACTTCGTCTCGGGTGATATTTTTATTCTTGTGTGAGATTTTGTTTGAGTGTGGTCTTCTGCCAAAACACCCTCAACTTTTGTATTTAGGTCTGAATCATGTTTGTAATTTGGGAAGTGAATTTAATCATATTTTTGTGCTTTATTTCTCTTTGTGTTATAAGCAAACAGTCCAGTATTTTTGTGTTAATTAAACCTGAAATGAATATAAATGAAAACAGTTGCAAGGTTACAATTAATAATTTAAAAAAAAACAATCGTATAAATCACAGTTTTCTAAAAATATTAAAAACATTCAATGTGTAGTAAGTCATTTAGAATATTACAATAAAAATGCACAAATTTAATGCCTTTTTTAGGAAAACAGGCACAATCCTCTTTTGCTGTGGACAAACACAAATCTTCTTTTGTAATCCTGGTAAAAAAAACACAATTCTCTTTTTGCAATGGTTGCTAGTTTACTTTGAAATTCTTGCTAGTTCAATCTGAGCCTTAGTTTTTTTTTTAATCTCACTGTTTTTTTCGTTCGCTTGTTGAAATAGAACAATAGAAATTTAGCTCTCGTTTAAATGAGGTAGAAATGTTACTTTTTGGATTGTTTACCATAGATGCATAATTATAAAAGTTATTTCCAATGAAAAAATACCAATATTTTTCATTCCTTTACTTCGAATTTATATGTAAACAACGATGAGTGCCGCAGGTGAACGTATAGATGCATATACGATGCACAAATCGGCATAAAAGATAAAATAAGTGTCTGTCTATCAAATTGGATCTCCAAAAAGGCCATCGTTAGATTTTGCCCAAAATTTGTATGCGGATTGCCAATATCCCTGTTAATCCATGTGCAAATTTTTATGTCCGCCCTTTGTAGCGTTTCTCCAGAATAAAAGTTCAAACACGATCGAATTTTTATCTCCTTTGCATTCTCTCTGAGGTTTCTTTCAGGAATCATCTTTGTATAAATAGGAAACTGTCAACAAATCTCTATAAAAGAATACCAAATAGTAACCACCCTTATATTACACTTCAAATACTAATTAACACGTGTCCGAAAATCTTGAAAAATACTTTAAGTAATTCACGCCCCTTTAATCGCCCCATATATTTATTTCACAGTGAGTACAAATCACTCGCAAGCTAAAAATATAATGAAAAGTCCATTTTCTCCCTACTAAAAAACTTGAAAAAAGTGGATCCTGAGAAAGGCCATATGCAGAAATCAATTTCATGTGGTTTCTTCGACGCATCATTATATATTTAATAACACTCCTAAATTTTGTTTCCGCCCATGCCCTTTGAGAGTGGCTAGATTTTTTTCTTTATTATCATACAGTTTCGACCATCAGATAGAGATGATTTTAAAACAATGTTTTATGAATTGTATATTTTTCATATATCTGTACCATACAGCGATTGTTGCAGCATAAGACTCATAGTCTCTGAAATGTAAAAAACACCGCAAATGTTAGAAATTTGATTTTTTATTTGACCGTGGCTGTGTCATCACACATCTTGTTTATTCGAGGAGATGGCAGGTAACTTCCCCGCCTGAAAATATACAAAAGAAATGCAATTAATATTTTTCCAAACATAATTTCAGAAGTAAAAAATATATCATAAGCTTTTATGTATTAAATTTAAACATATTAATATAATCAATAGTTCAACCAGTACACAATTTAAGTTCACCAAAGAATTTAGTTTATTATTTCTGTTGACGATCCCGCATCACTTGATCATAGACAAATATGGACGTAGCGTTATTCGGCATCCAGCAAGTGAATTCTGCTCAAGTGAAAGTGAAACTACCATCAAGAAAATAGATTACAATGAAATGTGAATAAGATTGCTTGTGTATTTAATTAATCTGTAATACGGTTAAATTAATTTCAATATTTATTTTTTAAACAGATTAATGTAATAAACTGAGTGAAATAGAAAGGTTCATTCCATTTGTCAAAATTTTTAATATAATATACATTCTCTTATGATGTTGCAGCAATAGCTATTTTTTACACGATAAGATAGTTTTTCGTTTCACTTAGTGATAACTTTTATGCTATCATTTCATTGGCCTTTTATACGATTAGATAACTTTTCAGCCGTATTTTCATTGGTTGTTCTAGAGGTCACACATCAGGTCAAACCAACGTCATGGCAATCCGTGCTCATTGCACTATGTCGTCTGCAAATTTATTTTTTTATTTCATTGGAAAGAAGAGATAATTAAATAAATGAGCTTCGTGTGTACACACCTATTAATTCATTCTCCCAAAACAGTCCAATATATTTTGGCCATTTGAAATATATCAATTTATTGCTAAAAATAAGTTTCCTTCCTGTGTTCTGGGTTGATGTTATGATGTAATGTGTATTGGGATCATTGACGCGTGGAAATTGACATCAGAATCAGTTATCACAGAGACAGAGAAATTTACACCTACAATTCGTAACATTTTCACTCAACTCATGAACTGACAAGCAGAAATTAATTTTGTTACTGTAGTGTTGTTCAAAACTGTAATTACTATTCAACCGAGCTTTCACAAAGGTTTGTCACCAGCGAGGAATCATGTACTTGTCATAGCTATTGATTGTTGTGGTCATGTGCGTATAATGCAACATAGTTCCTACATCTACAACACTTATCTTTGTTTATAGTTTCTACTTTATATACGGGGAAAATTTCTTGCTAGACTTTACATTCATTATAAGGATAAAGTACAAAATCGATCTTCAATGTATTCACAAACTCAACAAACTAAATTCTCCCATCTTAACATAATTGGGAGAACACGACAGAATGGTTTACAGATGAATTTTATCATAAGAGAAATAGGTTTCACAACTCGTGAGGCTTGTATATCGCTTGTTATCAAATCTCGCTATTTAATTACAAATAATAATCAACTCGCTGAAGCTCGTTAATTATTATTGTGTAATTAAATGGCTCGATTTGGTAACAAGCGATATACAAGCCTCACTCATAATGAAACCTATAATTACAGGTAAAAATTGAAAGTTGGATAAGTGGGAATAGTTGTTATTATTAAAACAACAAGGGGTAAAGTGTTGGATAAAAAATATGACAAAAATAAAAGTCCAGTTGAAATATATAAAATTATTTATATTACGGCATGTAGAATTGTTTTTTTTTTCTATTTTTTGCTTAATATAACACTTTCAGGTTTGTCCTAGGTTCTAATGACCTGTGAAATAACAATATTTAACTTATTTAATTGTATTGGTGATGTTGGAATAAAATGGGTATTTAAATATTGAAATACTGGATTGGTCTTAGGCTAGCTTTTATATTTATTAAAATTCTATACAAGGCTCAACAATATGAGATGCACCAAAGAGACTATCTATATACACAAGCCATTAAGACAAACTGTGAATATGACTGGGCTTTATACAAATTTGCTCGAAATATCGTCGTGTATAAGATCAGAGAAGCGAAAAAGACTTTTATTGATGAAGTTCTTGATCAAGTGTCCATGAAGCCCAAAGATATGTGGTCTCGACTTCAGCAGTTTATTCCATCAAAATCAAAAACTCTTGTACTTCATATTTAGAAATAATTTAACTGTAACTGAAAATAGTGAGATAGCTGATGCTTTTTATAGCTTTTTCTGTAGTATTGGACATAACCTAGGTAAAAATTTTGATAATTCTTTGACAGAAATTGAGCAACTATTGCCAAATAACTCTTTTAGTATACCAAAAATGAAAATTTGTTAAAGCGGAAATAGCTGGAATGTGCACTGCAAAGGCAACTGGTTTAGACAATATATCTGTTAAATTACTTAAACTAACATCAGATGTGATAGCTCATGTTCCTACTTTTTTACTAAATTTTTCTATTGACACAAATTATGTTGAAAATGACTGGAAAAATGCCAGGGTTACTCTTATATTTAAATCAGGAGATGATCACATTGTAAACAATTATAGGTCTGTTTCTGTATTACCCATAGTTAGCAAAATTTTTGAAAGACATGTTTTTAATGCATTTTATGAATACTTATCACAAAACAGATTAATAACAAGCTGTCAGTCTGGTTTCAGACCAAAACACTCTTGTGAGACAGCTCTCAATAGTTTAATTGACCGTTGGCTCAAACATATCGATGACGGTAAATCAACAGGAATATTATTTATTGACCTAAGTAAGGCATTCGATACGGTTAACCATAAGGTATTATTGCACAAATTGAAGTCATTTGGTATTTGCGAAAATTCGCTCTCATGGTTTAAGTCATATCTTTGTAAAAGAGAACAATGTATTGGGTGGAATGGAATATTGTCAAAGCCTAAAAATATAACTATTGGGGTACCCCAAGGTTCAATATTAGGCCTTTATTTTTTATTTTATACGTAAATGACTAACCAAAATGTCTAACTTATTCATATGCAACAAATAATGCAGATGACACTTCACAGGATGTTAGTAGTTAATACCCTTTTTGGGTGCACATTTTCCGAAAAACTTTTCGGAAAATGTGCACCCAAAAAGGGTATTAACTACTATCTACGGGACTAACGAGAATAAACAAACATGTAAGATTTGTTATTCACTGATAGTCTGATAGATCATGACCAGTTACTCTCTCTATAACGAATATATTGCTAAAAGGATAATATAAATATACGATTTCCCCTTGAATATCAAGTATTTCGTAAAAACCATATACCTTTGTTTTTATTTTTTTTAGATTGGTCAAATCATATGCAAGCATTTTTTTTTACCTGATTTTTATTATAAAAGTCTCACATTATTACTTACCACAACGGTTATGCACCCTCCTACCTGAAATACACTCATGTTTTTTTTTATCTAATAAATATTCGGGTTATAAAAAATGACAACGATTCCCGTATATTTTTCAGAAAAGTCTAATACGAATAATTTTAGAACAATACAAGGAGTAAAAAATATGCCGAGTGATTACTTCCGCTTACTCGTCGTGGGACCATCCGGGTCGGGCAAGACGAATTTGCTAATGCACCTTTTATTTAAACCCTTATTGTATTACG
>MJUU01027255.1:0-13821 GCA_002080025.1 Modiolus philippinarum
TACTTGATATTCAAGGGGAAATCGTATATTTATATTATCCTTTTAGCGATATATTCGTTATAGAGAGAGTAACTGGTGATGAGTTATCAGACTTACTAGAAATATATAGGAATCAAAAGTATAGAACCAAAGTACGTCAGTGTTACGTATAACCCGTGTCGTGTAACTTATGAGATGCTTAAACCGCAAACAACGTAAAAAATGTGAGTGAACTAAGAATCTAGCCCGTTTTACCCGTCTCAACTGTAGTGAATAACAAATCTTACATGTTTGTTTATTCTCGTTAGTCCCGTAGATAGTAGTTAACTATGGGGGAAAATCTGCGGTTTTCAAAAAACGTTTTTTGAAAACCGCAGATTTTTCCCCATAGTTAACTACTTCCGAGGCGACCGTTTCCACCTTTAAGTACACAAGAGTTCCTATCTCGAAAGTCTCGCATTAGAAACTGCTATAGCAACAAAGCTATGAGTAGAGCTTTTAACGTTGAGAAAAGATTTAAGATGAAATTTTGAACATTAAATGTACTTAACTACCGAGTTGTTGATCAATAATTTACACAATAAGGAGTTGACTCAATTCTTATGAGGCATTGAAATTAATTTGAGTTTTGAAAGTCAGCATTTTGTCTGAACAACGAATACAATTCAAACCAATTGACCCGCACCTAGATTTGTTTTCAGGGGAACCGCTTGCGGGGTTGTCGGGTGGGTCCCTAATGATGGATAGGAGAAAGCCCTGTCCGTGCAGGGTAGTCAGATTATAATACAGAACGCCAGAAGCAAACCATTGTATGAACAAACTTTGTTGGAAACACCACACTCAATGCAGTGTAAAGACACGAAAGCAGATCACTGGGATTCGTAAGGAACGCTAAATTTCCCATTTCTTCCCCTTTCCAAAGGCAATCAAAAAAACTAGTTGCCCATATATATGTCTTGATAGCTTTGGCGTCCAAAAAGTTTGTAACGAACGGACCAACCACAGATTTCGAGACGTTTCGGCCCTGAACCACTTCTGCGATATGAAATTTCGGCCATGTGTAATTTCGGACTTGGACGTTTCGGCCCTGTCATAATTATTTGTGAAAGTCTTGCATTTCCTTATGAAACTTTGATAAATGATATAAAATATTACACTGTAATTGACAATTTTATTTTGGACTAATTAGTCCCAGCTTTTTTGAACTGATTCCGGCGTTAGTCGCTCCCATATTCCAACATCATCCATTGGAAAGCAACATTTACTCATACTCCACACTTTTTAAAAGAAACTATATGGTATGTATTTAAATAATAAGGATATTATTTTAGGATTTAATTGAAGGTGCAGAAGTTTGTCTTAGGGACCGACCATTTAACTTGAAAGGGGGGTATGGTTTTTTTTCTAAAAAATATTTTGGAGCTGATTTTATGTGAAAAAAATATTTTTGCTGCCAAAATGATGAAAAAAAAATTATTGAAGGAGGCTTTCTGCCCAAAAAAAAAATGTTAATTTTGAAAAAAATATATTGTTGATACACGTGAAAAAAAATAAATAAAATTTCTGTCAGGAAAAAAAACCATAACTCCCCCTTTCAGGTTAAATGGTCGGTCCCTGAGCTTGGGGTTAAAATGAATCAAACAAAATGTAATCAAAATCATTTAATTTGTCATCCAATAAAAAAATCAAAGCTCCGATGGAGCTGAAACTCGAAAGCCCTGAAAATCTACACGTGGCAAAACTTCGTAGTCATCCAAAGAACTGCTGCATAGAAAATAACGAATTAATATGTTTTATTGGCCGTAGAGAACTGATTTGATCAAGGGAAAAGGAAGTACAATTTATCAGAGTGAATAAAAAAATCACAGGCAATTGCGTAATCACGTGATGATGATCGAAATGGATGATTTTAGTATGGGTGTGCTGAATAGCCAATTCGATGTAATCAAATACATTCGCCCAAGGACTTATTATGATCATTATACGTCCTTGATTCGCCGATTTGAGAAATGATTCGATAAACACGAATAGAAGGTACACTTTATATATTAAGTTATTCCGTAATACGTGAAAATAATCGGATTGTGTGATTTCGTAGGCATGTCGATTCCATTGCTATTAATATGCAATACACATGACACAGGTAAACAAATGTTATTTTTATCTTGACAAAGTTCTACGCGACAATATTACTGGATTTATTTCAAGAGACAGGGACTAAATACTATGAAAATTTATGTACTGTACGTGTTAATATCAATTCTATATAGCAACAACGTCAATGTTCGACTTACAAAAAAAAAAAAAAAAAAAAAAAAAAAAAAAAAAAAAGGTTTTGAAAGAAATTTGCGCACTATATTTTCATCGGATTCGTGTAGCTCTTCACATACATTAATAGGCCTCAAGCCTCACGTGACTTTCACGGATGGTATTAACAACTCTCAGCCTACGGCTTTCGAGTTAAAATCAGAAAAACTGCATAATTATATAAGTAAGTGGTCTCCATTGAATTAACAAATTGCCCATAAGGACTATGACTGAAACGTCCAAGTCCGAAACGACCAAGTCCGAGGTTACACTATGGCCGAAACGTCCTGCTCCCAACTCAAAAACACCAGACCTTCACCTCATAAGGGGATATGCATTATTATAAGTACAAACTTTATTTGCAGAAATAAACCCTAACGGGTTAAAGCAAAATATAAACAATACAATGACATATATATATATACAAAATCACAAATTGTTTACAACATTTAAAGATTAATTATACTTAATGAAGTAAAACTGACCAATGTGGACCTCATTTTCGCAGTTCTACAGACCGCTTTATATAGTCAACAACACTGGACAATATACTTGTATCTGGATTCAAGATTTTTTTAAACTTTGATGGCGAATCAAGCTGGTTAAAATAGGAGTTTCTCTGTATGCTATCTCATTTTGCTGGAAGTTTAGTACTTTCGTTTCCATATTTAGATACGAATAACTACGTAGACATTTGAACACAAATATTTCATAGTTTATGGATATATATTACACAGAAAATTTTACTCACAACATACAAATGACAAAACATAAAACATAAATAATCCATATGCTAAATAGTTACTCATGGCGGCAATATGACTGCTATTAGCACGTGGCTATTCGGTAATAACTATATTTATGTAGTCATAAGGTATAAGTTTCATTTTACCTTTATACATGAATTACCATGCAGAAAAATGGATTATTCTTTTTGTAGATTTAAATTTTTAATTACAATAAACAATTGATTCTATGTCCTTTACCCGTAAAATATTGACAATTAGCAAATCTTTAAATTATGACGATGTGTTGTGGGGGTCATATTATATTATGAAATAAGCTGCTTTCTTTAAAAAAGAAAAGCAATACGTGAACCGTAGAAAATAGTAACTTAATGAAAAAACTTTTTGTTTTTCGAATTTTAAAAAATTTAACTATATTGAGAATGTTGGTGTTACCAAGGACAAATGAAATAAATAAAAGAAATCATCTTAAATATGACTTATTTCCCTCATGCATAGCTCTGTCCTTAGCTGAATTTTGGCTTTCCTATTGATTTGAAAAAATTAAGAGTGAAATATATGGAACGCCACAGCTGTCTTATGTGGAGCTCTAAAATGCTTAATGTGGTATCGTTTTTACTTAATCATATTTTGTTATTATATAATATGGTTCTGACATTTCTTAATAATGTTGTAATATTACTCAATATAATTTTGATATGACATGATATGGTTGCGTAATTACTTGATATGGTTTTGTCATTATTTAATGTGGTTATGGCAGTAGGCAATGTGGTTGTGTCATTAGGCAATGTGGTTGTGTCAATAGGCAATGTGGTTTAGATATTACGTGATGTGGTTGTTTCATTACGTATTGTGGTTTCTTCATTACGTATTCTTGTTGTTTCATTATATATTGTGGTTTTCCCACTACTTTATGTGGTTGTTTCATTACGTATTGCGGTTTTGTCATTTAGGAAAGTAGTTTTATTATTACTTAATGATATTTTGTCATTGCATAATATAGTTTGTAAATTTCTTAATGATGTTTTATTGTTAATTAATATGGTATTATCATAACTTAATGACAATTTAATATTACATGATGTGGTCGCATAATTACTTGATATGGGTTTGTCATTATTTTATGTGATTGTGGCAGTAGGTAATGTGGTTGTGTCATTAGACAATGAGGTTTTAACATTACGTGATGTGTATTTGACTTTACGTTATGTGGTTGTTTCATTATGTATTGTGGTTTTGTTATTTCGTAATGACAAATCGTCAGTTCGTAATTACAACTAATTTATAAGGATATATCACTTTTCAATGCTGTAGAGGCACTAATCAATTCAGTTTTAGCATTAAGCGTTGTGGATTTCACTTTTTTTATAAGGTTTAAATATTACATTACATAATATGTTTCTTCCATTGCTTGATGTGGTTTTGACATTCTTTGATGTGGACATGTCAATTGTTGGATGAGGTTATATCACGTGACCAATTAGGTTGTAGACGGTACGGGGAAATACATTTTCGTACATAAAATCACGAATAAAAGACAGAATGTTGTAGATTCCATTTCTAACTGTTAAAAGTTTATCTGTTATTCGTTTTAGTTACAATTAAACTCATGTTTTTCATTGGGTTAAATGTGTGACCCGAGCTTTCTAAATTAAGTGCAACAACCCTGTAGGCTATTTTCCACTTTAGGAATCAAAATTATAGAGAATAGTGCACACTATTAAAGTTGAATCCCCTTTTAAAATTGTTTATATTTCAGTACTTATTTACTTAAAACTGGGAATCTAACTTCTTTGAGTGTATAAATGTGTAATCCAGAGATGAAGGGAGATGAATTAATACATAATGCACTTTTCATTTATGTATATCACTTTTAATTATGTGTCAACAGTCAACACCTATTTAAATGCTATTCAAGAGTCTTAAAAATGGTGTTTAACGTTTAACCACAATAAACAAAAAACAAAATGCGTGAATACAACTAAAAATCTTAATTTGTTAATACACATAAACATTCGGGAAGCAGTTTTTCGTCCGATAGCCACTGGTATAGTCATCTCAATATCTGAACTAGACGAACAGAGAATTGTAGTCCTTTGGAATCCTAATGGGTCTTGATCGTATAGTGGTTAAATAAATAATCCTTTGAATTTTCACTGTTTAATAATCCAATAGTTACAATAATTCCAGTGTCAGATCCAAGTCAAGCATTTCACAGAGATACAGACTTCAATCTGCAACCGTATTTATACTATCATGGTCCAAACTCAGATAGAACTGGTTTGGACCATGATTTACATCATGTGAGAAAGGTATTTCTCGATTCCGAAAACAGTAATACTGTTTCCTAATTTGAACATCAACTGTCAATCACTTGTCAATCAAAATGTACATTGTTACCAAAAACATAATATAGTTGTCACAGGCACGCGACGTGATTGACAGTTTACAAGTACCTGATTAGAACATGTTAACAGGAACATCTGTTATTATAACTATTATAGAAACTTTGTAACTTTATAGTTTTATATCTATAAAAGTTTATCCCGTGATCAAAAGTCTTGTGCAGCCTTGTTTAGGCTTGTGTACCCCTGTTCTAACCAGTCTCCCTAATTTCGTTTTACAATACATTGAAATGTTAAATAAGTACAATTAAGTACAAATGAACCATGAGTCCTTCGTATCATATTCACTAATAGTTTATAGTTTATATATTTATGACATTATATTCCATCATTGATTCCCCCTAAATATGTAACACCAAGATTATGATTACATCTTATCACTGGTCACCACGGCCATCCCTTTACAGAATGAACCTGTATCGCTAACCTGAAAAAAAATGCTTAATAGCAAGTTTTCTATGTTCTGCGCTGGTGGCCATGTTTTTTGTCGAATTGGAACGAAATGGGCAATCATTATAAAGAACTACCCCTTCACCATTCCAGTACAGTTAACTTTAATTTGCTTCTCAATGGCTTCATAGCTGATGATGAAAATTTTGTTTTCCTCACAGGATCCAATGTTAAGCTATGATCTGTACTGGCTGCCATGTTTTCCTCAGATCGGAACGAATTTTTTGAAGGACCTACTATGCAACTTTCCTGTAAGGTTTCGTGTATTTTATTACCGGTATTTGCTTAGGGGTTATAGAAGATGATCAAAATATGATTTTCCAATAATGCCAATGTTAAACTTTGTTTTGTGCTAGCGGACATGTTTTTGTCAAATCGGAAAGAAATGAGCATGTAATCTTTGTAAAGGACTTTCAATACAACATTCCTGTAGTTTGGTGAAATTTGCTTCAGTGGTTTCAGAGTAGTTGATGGAATTGTGTTTTCCCAAGGGTTTTATGTTAAATTCATGATGTTCCGTGCTGGTGGCCATGTTTTTTGTCGGATCGGAATGAAATGAGCAATCTTTGTTAATTTCTTCCAAACCCACTTCCTGAAAAGTTTTATTGAGTTTGCTTTGGTGGTTTCGGAGGAGTTGACGAAAATCATGTTTTTCACACAGGGTCCAAAGTTAAATAGAGTTCTGTGCTTGCAGTCATGTATTTTCTGTCGAATCAAAACATGGACAATTCGTGTAAACCCCTTCATGTGTCATTAAAGTACAGTTGAATTAAATTTACTTCAAAAGTTTCAGAACAGATGATGAAAAAGATATGTTTCCGATAGATTCCATTAATGTTTTTGTGGATCAAAACGAAATGAGCAATTATTGTGAAAGAAATTTTCGGCCATTGTAGAGGTTAGTAGTGGATCACGCCTCTTTGGATCCATGGATCAATAGGGCCTATGTTAAAAGCAATCCAAACTTCCCTCAGATCGATCATGCGACATAATTATCATATTCATTGATTTTAAAAGGTTCCATTCTGTTATTTCTATTAGTGACATGGGTCAGGATATTTTAATTGGTCCCTTAGATGTAGGATAATATAGTTGGGTTAATTAAAAGTTACTCCCACCTATTATTCCCACCGTGTCTTCCAGCGTCATGAACGCAGAGCACTGCTATAGTAGTGTAGCGGTGTGAGAATGATGGGACGCTGGAATATATTTAGTATTTATTTACTCCATAATCCCCGATGTTCCCCCACCATATCTTAACGTACCCAGTTTAACGTACACAAAACCCATCCTTATTGTAACCCTAGCCTACTATATAACCAATTTTTCTGTTTTTCTTCTTTATGTTTTTGTTTTATATTTAATGTCTATTGTCTTCTACTTATATTATTCCAATCTTTTATTATTTTGTTACATTACTCCGGAATCTTTATTCTTGTTTTTTCCTAGCTTAGTTTTTCGTGCATCTTTTCTATTGTTTGAGTTGTCTCCCTTATTTGTACTTTAGCACTTACTCTACCCCTAACCCTTGTGTTGTTTTCTATTAATTTGCTTCCCTTTATGATCTGTTCTCTTGTTTTGTTTTCGTCTCTTCTCCCAACCGTAACTCTTACCCCATTTTGTTTTTTATCCCCCCGCTTAGCGAAAGCGGGGGCTTGTGTAATGCAGTCCGTCCGTATTTACGTACGTACGTGCGTTTGTAATGCTCCCCGATAGCTCTGGAACTATAAGAGATACAAATTTGAAACTTGGCACCATACTAGAGTATGATCAGAAGTAGCGCACTGTGGGTTCGGAATTTGGGTCAAACGCCCTAGGGGCAAATTATGGGCGAAAACGAATTTTCGCGATATCCAATAATTGAAGAAATTTCTAGGCCATTTGATTTGGGTTAGAAAGATGAAACTCTGGGATCGACTCACATATTATGTAGCAACTTCACAGAGGATGGCGGAATTTGGGTATGACCCCTCAGGGCATGGCCTCTAGGGGGTCCAAAAAACGAAAAAAATCGATTCCGCTGGAACCCCTCTTACACCTTGAATCGCAGAAACCTTGTAATAAGGGTATAAGTAACACTTTAAAACTTCTGTGCCGAAGGTTTCGGAATCTTGAAATTCGTCCTCAGGGCGGAAAAATGAGCGAAAATGTATTTCGAGATATCCAGTAATAAGCGAAATCTTCTGAAGTATTCATGTTTGGAAGCTGAAACTTTGTATGCAAGTTCGATTGTATGCATCTCATTTGTTGATGATAGCGGACTTTTGGTATGACCCCGTGGGGGCATGCCCTTAAGGGCCAAAATATGTTAAACAATTAGTACTCATCTCTATGTATTATTTTGATTTTGTGGTTTATTTTGTTCATGAGGAATAATTGGAATTGCTCTTTGAATCCGTTCTTAGCTTTTAGAATTTAGACCCCGGTGCAAAATTTGGTAAAATTCCTGAAAATGTCAAAGACTAATAATTTTTGAAATTCCAAGATTGAAGTTTTATAATTAAGCAACCTTTTAATGTCATCAGCTAGTATGAACACTAGGATTTCAAAAATATGATTCTAATTTTGGTAAATTTCCTGAAACTCTCAAAGACCAATTACATTTTGGAATTTTACCTAGCAACCATATGTTTTTTTATGCCTTTTAGATTGAATGATCATTTTCAATGGTCAGATTGCAAAAAACTTTGTTTATAATTTTGGTAAATTACCTGAAACTCTCGAAGACCTACTATATATTTTTTTGGAAGTCTACCTAGCAACCATATCTTTTTCAATTCCTTACAGTAGTTAAGATCATTTTCAATAGTCAGATGGCAAAAAACTTATTCTAATTTTGGTAAATTTTCTGAGACTCTCAAAGACCAATTTCTTTTTGGAATTTTACCTAGCAACCATATCTTTTTTGATGCCTTATAGTATCAGTGATCATTTTCCATAGTCAGATTGCAAAAGGTTTTGATTATAAGTTTGGTAAATTTCCTGAAACTCTCAAAGACATCTTTTTTTTTTAAATTCTACCTAGCAACCATATCTTTTCAATTCCTTACAGTAAAAATGATGATTTTCAACAGTCAGGTTGCAAAAATCTTTGATTCTAATTTTGATAATCTCCTGAAATTCTCAACCATATCTTTTTGGTGTTTTACAGTTACAATGATTAATTTAGTTTTAAAAACACTTGTCTTTTTTTACAAGGGAGGGGGTCCAAAAAAGTGTAGCGGGGGGATCGCAATCTTTTATTGGTTGTGTTTCATTATATTTGTTCTACTTCATTGTTATTTTGTGTTTCCTCTTTGTTGTGGTCTCTGAAGGAGTTTACATTTTTATACTAATAAAATGATCAACTAATTACAAATTACTGCATAGAAAAGTTCCAGCAAGTACCTTTTTTGTACAAATGTAAATTAAAGGAAACAGAACTATGTACTTTTTGTTAGCTCACCTGGCCAAAGACCATGTGAGTTTTTGCCATCACTCCGCGTTTGTCGTCCGTCCGTTAACTTTTTTCAAAGATCTTCTCCTCCGAAACTACTGGTCCAATGCTAATCAAAACTTGGCCTGAATCATTACCAGGGTATGCACTTTCAAAATACAAAAAAATACCGAAGTTGCATAAAAATAGTAAATTTCGTTATGCTGTACACGTGTTTCAAGAAGTATGCACTTTCAAGATTTTGATTTTTATGTCCGTAGACTAAACAACATGGCCACTGTTACTAAAAATAGGACATAAGGGGGTAAATTGCTGTTTTTTGCAAATAACTCAAAGACCGTTAGATATAAAAAAAAAATCTGACGGGGTAAAAATTATCAGCATGATGAGATCTACTCGCCCTAAAATTTTGGAGAATATCCGATAACCTGTCTTGGAGTTATTGTCCCTTTTTAGCAAAATTTCCGATTTTATGCCCCGTCACACTTAGTGGCGAGGTATTATGTGATACCCTCAGTCATGAGTCCGTCTGTCCATCCGTCCCTGAAGGTTTCCGACTGATAACTTGTGAACGAAAAAACATAAGGTCTTCATACTTGATATGTAAGTTGTTTACCACAAAACTCTGACCAAGTTCGATTTTGGGTTCAGAGGTCGAAGGGGTTCTGGAGTTATGCCCCTTGAAACTTTGAAATTTTGCAAATTTTAGGGTTTCCGACTGATAATTAATGAATGAAATATCATACAGTCTTCAAACTTGTTATGTAAGTTGTTTACCACAAAACATAGGCTAAGTGTAATTTTGGGTTCAGTGGTACATAGGGTTCTGGAGTAATGCCCCTTTAAACTTTGAAATATTGTGAAACGTGCCGGGGTATCATTACACTATTTTTATTTGTCACTTTTTGTCTTATGTATTGAAAATGATAGAAAATAGGTGTTAAGTTTTATCGGATTTACATGTCCTGCAATTTTGAATAAAATCTGACGACCCATATAGCAGTTATAGCTCCCTTTTCTTTGAATTTTCATGATTTTCATACGTTTTTACTTTTATTTCAAAAATTATTTGAGATAGAGGTTAAGTGTGAATTGCAAAAGTATTATGCTTATCAAGGACTACAATTTCTACATATGTCCAGCAGGTTCGCTTCTCATCCAAGATGGCCACCAGCGGGGACCCTATGTGAAATGCATTCAAAGATCTTCTCAGAAACTACTGAGCCAATGGGAACCAAACTTGGTTACAATAGTCCTTGTGTGGTTTCCTTCAAAGCTTGTTACCTTTGTGCTTGTATGTCATCCAAGATGGCAACAATGTTTGAATATCCTCTCAGAAACTGTAACATCTGGTGAACTGATATATAAGTATGGATAATAATGGATGGTCCAGGTGAGAATGAATAAAACCAGTCACCAGGTGAGCGATTACAGACTCATGTGAGCCTTGAGTTTTGAAACATCAGAGGCATTAGTACATTTATTTTGGAAATGTTATCATTCAAAGAATTTCTGGTTATCCATTTGTAGTCTTTTTGAAAAACATAATTTGATTATAGATGTTAATATTTCAAACATAATTTTTGGAATGGCTGCTCTTGGGGAACAGAGTAACACTGCGAAAAATGTTCTAATTATTTCAAAATACTATATTTATGTATTCAAATGCAATTATTCTCTACCTCACACAGTAGGGGGATGGAATTTTTGAAATACTATATGCACATCAAAAATTTTCAGGGGTATTTCATCACAGGGGAGTTTTATAGGTGAAAAATGTGGCTTGAAGCTCTTCTCAGTGGCTAAGTGTAATGTTTTTGTTTACTATAGATTCTCAAGCTCTCTGACTTCTCTTGTGAAATACATATGTTTATATATGTCATTTACTCCATATCCTTTGATAAAATATTTGTATGCTTTTTGTATCTGTATATGTTTATTTTGTCATGTTTGTCTTCACTATTGTGTTTATGTACACAATTATGTAATGTATCAATTGAAAAAAATAAAGAATTACAAAAAAAAAAAAAATAATAATAATTACAAGACGCATTCATATTTTATTTTCTCCGACATACAGCAATCATGTGTCGTAATGCTATCCTCATGCTGCCTGTACATAATCCATCAGGTCTTGTGCTTAAATCATCCATGGCGACTCTTTTGTCGAACAAGATCCTGTAATCTTTGTCTTGATGTACGGTTGGTCCCTCTTTATTTGAAATAGTCTGCCAAAATCTTTACATTGCCTCTGTTTTTGTGATCATATCTTTAGTCGTATCAAAACTGATCTTGAGGGAGTCTTGTACTTCCGATGACGTCATTCTTCTGGTTGAGGTCACTTCCGATGACGCCATTTCCAGTCACGTCACTTCCGGATGACGTCCCTTTCTGTCACGTGACTACGACGGTGACGTCACTCATGTTGCTCCACCGCAAGTCCCTCTCCTACTACTGAGGTTTACTGTTATCCTTTTTATTTAATTGCGGGATATGGGATGACTATAGTCAATTATGTTGTGAAAAATGTGACCGGACAGCCTACCTGCGTTGTAGTAGGTAGTAGATATATATCCAGTAAAAATCGACTGAGCTAACGGAATATTTCTGTAGCTCATTCGGTTAGGCAGCTGGCTGGAGTGCTAGAGGTCATGTGTTCGATTCCCGGAGGTGACAAATGGCAATTTTGCAAGGAGATTCATGCTCTCCGGTAAAATTTACCGCCAAGCTAAAAATTACCCCACGGTGGTTAGAAGGATCTAACCAAGGTTTGTATGTGAGATTTGTGTTGTGTGAGTCATACACAGCAAATATGATGACTCTCTAAGTTGGGGAAGTGTGACAGGACAGCGTTGTAATAGGTGGTAGATATATAGCCAGTAAAAATCGACTGAGATATCGGAATATTTCTTTAGTTCATTCAGTTAGGCGGTGGGCTGGAGTGCTAGAGGTCCCGGGTTCGATTCCCAGAGGTGACACGTCACAATTTCCTAAGGAGATTTATGCTCTCCGGTTACAGAAAGAAGAACAAATTCAATACGAAGCTGCCTGTATTGTAACCAGCCTTCCACCATTTGCAAGTTTGGATTTTCTGTTATTTGAAACCGGGTGAGAATCACTTGATTTTCGAAGAAAGCGACGACAATTAAAATTGCTGTATTTTGTCCATTCGGGGTACGCCCCTGAGTATTTCCAAGAGTGTCTTAGAGATTGGAATATAAGTAATAGTCATCAAATGAATCTTGACACCTTTGAATTATAGGAAATTTCCTATAATTCAAAGGTGTCAAGAGGAAATTTCCTATAATTCAAAGGTGTCAAGAGGAAATTTCCTATAATTCAAAGGTGTCAAGATTCATGTGATGACTAACTTGAGATTTAGGGATTTTCATTACGAAAATACAGAGTTACTGACAATGATAGGAAATTTTATAACTGGCTTTCTAAATAGTTACATGGGACATTCTGGTAATATTTCTCATTTAAAAGGGGTTGTATGCAAAACTACAGTTATATTGATTTTGGAAAGTACAAAAAAAAAACAACAACATTTAGCAATTTTGCTAAAATATAAACAAACGTCGGAGTCATAACCGACTACAAAGTAAACATTTTTTTCATATATTTTTTTAATTCTTTATTCTTTGGCGCGAGAACTTGCGAGTAGGGCATGAGAGTGTGATTTTAAAGATTAATGCGTGATTCTCACGCTGAAAGCGTTATAATTCAAATTCACCATCATGTGTCAAACAGCACAAGTACATACATTAACAAAAGTCAGTGAAATGCCTAGAACAGCCCTTCAGCAACCCGTAGAAAAACTTTAAAACTGGTTTTTTTTCGGCTTGTATATTTTGATTAAAAAAAGGTCCAGTAAAAACACCAGGCTCAAGCTAGCGACCAATAACTAGCGACCAATAAGCTAGCGACCAATAAGGAGATATGTCTGGAAACCGAAAATAAAAAGAACACCAGAAATCACTTCAAATAATTTTTAGCGACCAATAAGAAAAAAACACATATTTCATCGTATTTTATTTATATGCTTGTTTTAAAACACCGTGGAGTGAATATTCACTAACCGGCATACACTTACTCGCAACAAAGAGCTAGTTTTTACATAGGTTCCGTAATATGCGGAACACACCACGCATTCTTATACTAGTATAATACTGGTACGAAGTCTCTGTAATTTTCGTGGTATTAAGTCCCCTTGATTTTCGTTGTCCTCGAATATAGTTCCTGTTTATTTAGTGTATTTCCTCAGATTTTTTCTATGCACGTACTTCATTCTTTTCTTTTTGGTATGTTTTTGGGGTCGAATTTAAGAAAAGAAATTGAAGAAAATTAATTTGAAAAGCAGTATGATGTGAATTAGAATTTGATGTTTAAGGAGTGATTTGGTCATAATGATGCAAAATAATGGCGATATCGAACATTCCGGGATACTTTACTTACAAATAGTAACGTCATAGTAATAATTTCACACAAAGAT